>CANNZV010000715.1:0-67759 GCA_947561585.1 Caprella mutica
AGCAATGCAGATTGAGAATGGAGATGAGATGGTGAACTTGCCGTGTGAGAAATTACCGGACGTCTTCACCATAAAAATGCTAGCAGAACATAAGAGGAACTTAAAACCTTGGGATGTCGAGAGATTCTTCAAGGATTTGCTAGATGAAAATCCATCAGAACTGAGATCGATTAGCGACACTGCATATCTTATCAAAGTGACATCACAGTCACATAAGCATAAGATAATGCAATTAAAAACCGTCCTACAAACCCCAGTCACTATCCTAACTGGTAGTGCTCTAAGACCTAAAGGTCTAATCTACATCACGGAATATGACCTGAGCTCTTTTGAAAACTACAAACATGAACTTATGAACATCCTTCCTGCGAGTGAAATAGTTCAAGCTACATGGATTAAATCTCGGAACAATAGATCTTTGCCCCTCCTGCTAACATTCAACCAATCCGAAGTCCCTACATACCTTTCAATACCTGGAGAGCAAGCTCTTACTAAGGTATACGCCTACAAAAACAAACCCCTTTTTTGCTAAAAATGCTTGTCATACGGTCACTCGGGCAGTAGATGTATCCAAAACGGAAGATGTGCTCGATGTAACTCTGAATATCATCAGAGAGACGAGTGTGATACTGAAGAGCTACAATGTCACCACTGTAGCGAGCCACACATCACTGGTTCTAAACTCTGCTCCCGATACAAACTTGAAGAAGAAATACTCGCCATTCAACAGAAGAAATGCATCTCCAGAAACCAAGCAAGACTAATTTTGGAGAAAAATAACCCTAACTTAATTAATATGAACTTCAGAAATGCCATCCTAAACTCAACACGGACATCTAGATTGCAAGACAACGATAAAAACGGTACAAATTCTCATGTGATTCAAACCAAAAAATCAAAGAACAACCCCCCAAACCAACAACCTAGATCCAACAGCAGTGAACCAAATACCTATTCCGTACAAGCATTTCTACAAAGTCCAAGTACTGGTAGAATATACAAACAGCAAATAGACATCAACACCAATCCCTCAACTTCTCGATCAGATCCAACCGCTCGAGAAGAAGTGAACGACATCCCATCTATCAACTCTACAAACCATCAGAATGATGAGTCAATTGAAATAGACGACATAGAAAACTACGAACAACAGCTGAAACAGACCCCACTGGCAACACATGGAAACAAACATAGGGAAATCATTTATGGGAAAGTATCCAAGAAAAATAGAAAGAAAAACAGGCACAACAAAGGAAAACATAGATAATAAACAAATATGGATACAATAATACAATGGAATATACGCGGAATATCCTCTGGTAAACAAGACCTCATCAAATTAATAGAAACTTATAGCCCAACAGTAAGAGCTGTCCAGGAAACCTTCCTAGGCAATGACTGTATGATTAAAATTCCCGGATATAATAGTTTATGTAAACAAGGTCACTACAATGTTAGATTTCATGGAGGCGTAGCTCTCTTCATCCACATAAACTCCCCGTATGAGCCAATAGACATTGACAGCAACCTCCAAGCAGTTGCTGCCCGTGTTCAACTTGCCCACTCCCATTGCATCTCAATCTGCTCAGTATACATCCCTGGCAGTACCCAATTGAACCAGAACGATCTTCATGCTCTTATCGCTCAATTACCTCAACCCATTCTGCTGTTGGGGGATTTCAACGGTCATAGTGATCTTTGGGGAAACCCACAAACTGATCACAGAGGAAGGTCATTAGAATCATTTTTGAGAGACTCGTCTATGGTATGTCTAAATGATGGTAGACCAACTCATGACTCTGCCTCTGCTATTGACCTCTCTATTGCTAATAACGTTCTTGTTCCTGATGCAGAGTGGTGTGTGCTAGATTCCCCACTTTGTAGTGATCACTGCCCCATTTTGATAAAAATATGTGGAACTAGACGGATTGAAAACCCACCTGCTGATCGGTTCAACTTCAGGAAAGCAGACTGGGAATTATTCGAAACTGATGAGGTCTGGCTCAATATGGGTGTTGATCAGGCTTTTTCATGTGCAGAAGAAATGATTCAATACCTCTACCAGAAAATGTACGAAGCCATGAACAAACACATTCCCAAATACACCCCAAAAAGATTTTACCCTAAAAACTTTTGGAATGAACAATGTCAGAGAATGTGGAACGAGCGAGAGAGATTGTACAGAAGGTACAAGAGGTCTGGGGAACCATCTGACAAAATTCATTGGAAGCACCAGCGAGCTGCGACCAAGCAATTCATTACTAAGTGTAAGAAGGAGGAGCTGATAGACTTTCTGAGCAAAATGAAGCACTCCACCCCTATGTCTCAAATATACGAGAAACTGAGAGGTAGAGCTCCAAGGAGCATTTCTCTTCTCAATGACGGTAACAGAAAGGTTACAACTCCTCTCCAGATTGCAAATTTGATAGCCAAAACTCTCGAAGAAAACTCCAGTTACCAAAGCTGTTCTGCTTCCTTTTTACTCCATAAAAGGAAGACCGAATCCGCCCCACTAGACTTCACAACTCAAGAGGATCATGACTACAATAAACCCTTTTCAATGATAGAACTACAAAATGCATTATCTTCCACCAAAAATACAACCCCTGGACATGACTCTATTCACTACATGGCCATCAAGAGCCTACCACCCAATGCAAAACTCTTCTTACTATCCATGTACAATAGAATGTGGTCAGAAACCTACTATCCTCAAAACTGGAGAAATGCAACTATAATCCCCATACCGAAACCAGCCAAAGACCATACTAATCCTTCCAACTACAGACCAATATCACTAACCAGCTGCTTAGGTAAATTATTTGAAAAGATGATCAATAGACGTCTCATAGAATATTTAGAACAGAACAAACTACTTACACCCACCCAGTGTGGGTTTCGAAAAAATAGATCAACAATAGACCATCTAATTAGACTAGAGACTTATATCAAAAAGTCATTCGCAGAAAATAAGGTCACAGTTTGTGTTTTCTTTGATTTGGCCAAAGCTTATGATACTACTTGGAGAGGAGGAATTATTAAGGACATGCACTCCCTTGGACTACGCGGCAGACTACCATTGTAACTTCAGCAGTTCCTTAGGGACCGCCGATTTAAAGTAGCCATCAACAGTGAACTGTCTGAGGAGAGGTTGCAAGAAGCAGGAGTACCACAAGGTAGTATATTGTCTGTGACGCTTTTTGCAATCAAAATCAACTCCCTCGCTTCAGTTATACCTGACCACATCCATAAGTCTCTTTTTGTTGATGATGTGCAGATTGCCTTCTCGGGCTGTGACATGAGTCAGGTTAACCGCAATCTCCAACCGGTCATCAACGCAATGGCAGTTTGGGCAGATAAGAATGGCTTCTCTTTCTCAATACCCAAAACTTTCTGTATGACCTTCCATAAAAGACCAGATTTTCCCCAAATCCCCTGTCTGAGAATGAAGGGCACTCGCCTGAAACACCAGAAAACTGCAAAATTCTTGGGTCTCACATGGGACCCTCAGTTAACATGGAAACAGCACATTGATAAACTAATACCATCTTGCAACAAATCCCTCAATCTTCTCCGCACTCTGTCCTCTTTGAAGTGGGGTGCTGACCATCAAATCCTACTGCAAACCTATAAACTTACAACCAGACCAAAAATAGACTATGGATGCCATATATATGGATCTGCACCAAACCATACTTTAAGACGTATAGATTCCATACACAATGATGCCCTCAGAATATGTTCCGGAGCCTTCAAGTCTTCCCCAGTTGAGAGTCTTTATGTCCTTATGAATGAGCCATCCTTAGAAGATAGAAGAACCGACCTAATCTGCAGAAAATATTTCCAATTGAAAAGCAACATAAGCAACCCAGCATTTAATAGCATCATTAATAGAACTCTAAAACTCTTTTTTTCTAATGTCCATCCTGCACTAAAACCAATAATTCAAAGAGTAAATAACTACATCGACAACCTGAATCTACCAATACAACCAGTACTTCCATTCAAAACACCAAACGTCTATTCTTGGTGTTTATATAGACCAGAGGTTGACACCGAGCTATGTTCTCCTCTCATAAAGGACATAATCAACTTCTCCCCCTTTTTTAATAACCATGTCCATGAGCATTATCCTGAACATATGCAAATCTATACCGATGGCTCCAAAGATGAGTTTGGAGTCGGAGCAGCTGCTATCTACAGAGATAAGACCCTATCTGTGACTCTCCCAAACGTAGCATCTGTATACACAGCTGAGCTGAAAGCTCTTTCTCTGGCTTGTAATCTGATCCAGGAAGACTTCAGAGACAAACGAAACACAAAATATCTTATATGTACGGACTCTTTGAGTGCCGCTGAAGGTCTGAAAACAATGGAACCAAGGAACCAGATGATGTGCAGAGTTCAGAGCAAGCTACATGAAGTTATAACATCTGGATACTCAGTGACTGTTCTATGGATACCTTCTCACAAACAAATCTATGGTAACGAATGCGTTGATGTTGCAGCCAAGACTGCGACAAGAGGAGCTCCCCAACTTATTCCTTGTCCCTATTCTGACTGGTTCCCCTTAATAAAAGAAGGAGTGCGAAAAAGATGGAAGGAGCGATGGAGCAGACAGAGAACACAGTTGAGGAAAATTAAGACTGAACCAGGTCCATGGAAGAAGCTAACTCTTACCAGACATCAAGGCGTCATTCTAAACAGACTGCGGATAGGTCACACTAACCTAACTCATAGCTACCTAATGGATAACTCAGTTCAACAACCCCCTCCCCCTTGTCAACTATGCAATAATCAAACAATGACCATTGAACATCTACTTGTAAACTGCCCCAACCTGATGCTGCAGAGAAACAACCTAATTTTGGAACTTCAAGCAAACCAACCTTCTCTTAAAACTTTCCTTGATGACGAGACAAAGATAGAGTCGCTTTTTCTATTTCTTACTGAGTGTGGTCTGATTGAGTTGATTTGATGTGAGCACTGCTGAGTGAGTCTGTGCCTGTAATGTTAGTCACTAAAATGGGTCCTGCCTGAAGTGACGAAGTACTTGATGTAAATTAAATTAGAAGTCCGTTGTAGCTACTCTCTATTCACTGAAATTGTTTGAATCTTTTCACCCTACAAGATGTTGTCACTTCCCTAAACTGGCCCTCTATTTAAACTCTCCGTATAAGTGAATTAAAGTAATTATTCTAGACTAAATAGCTTAATTAATTTACTCACAATATTCCGTTTTCGAATGTCGAGATTAACATCTGAAAGGTTCCAAAGAAACTCTGAAAATGTGTAGTAACTTTTATTAATTCAAATACAATGAATATAATTAGGACACTAATTCAATATTATAGCAAAAAAGAGAACCAATTGAGAGCACAGTGTACCTACTTGACAGCACAGTGTACCTACTTGACAGCACAGTGTACCTATTTGACAGCACAGTGTACCTATTTGACAGCACAGTGTACCTATTTGACAGCACAGTGTACCTACTTGACAGCACAGTGTACCTATTTGACAGCACAGTGTACCTATTTGACAGCACAGTGTACCTATTTGACAGCACAGTGTACCTATTTGACAGCACAGTGTACCTATTTGACAGCACAGTGTACCTACTTGACAGCACAGTGTACCTACTTGACAGCACAGTGTACCTACTTGACAGCACAGTGTACCTACTTGACAGCACAGTGTACCTATTTGACAGCTCAGTGTACCTATTTGACAGCACAGTGTACCTATTTGACAGCACAGTGTACCTATTTGACAGCACAGTGTACCTACTTGACAGCACAGTGTACCTACTTGACAGCACAGTGTACCTACTTGACAGCACAGTGTACCTACTTGACAGCACAGTGTACCTATTTGACAGCTCAGTGTACCTATTTGACAGCACAGTGTACCTATTTGACAGCACAGTGTACCTATTTGACAGCACAGTGTACCTACTTGACAGCACAGTGTACCTACTTGACAGCACAGTGTACCTACTTGACAGCACAGTGTACCTACTTGACAGCACAGTGTACCTACTTGACAGCACAGTGTACCTACTTGACAGCACAGTGTACCTACTTGACAGCACAGTGTACCTACTTGACAGCACAGTGTACCTACTTGACAGCACAGTGTACCTATTTGACAGCACAGTGTACCTATTTGACAGCACAGTGTACCTATTTGACAGCACAGTGTACCTATTTGACAGCACAGTGTACCTATTTGACAGCACAGTGTACCTATTTGACAGCACAGTGTACCTATTTGACAGCACAGTGTACCTACTTGACAGCACAGTGTACCTACTTGACAGCACAGTGTACCTACTTGACAGCACAGTGTACCTATTTGACAGCTCAGTGTACCTACTTGACAGCTCAGTGTACCTACTTGACAGCACAGTGTACCTACTTGACAGCACAGTGTACCTATTTGACAGCTCAGTGTACCTATTTGACAGCACAGTGTACCTATTTGACAGCACAGTGTACCTATTTGACAGCTCAGTGTACCTATTTGACAGCTCAGTGTACCTACTTGACAGCACAGTGTACCTACTTGACAGCACAGTGTACCTACTTGACAGCACAGTGTACCTACTTGACAGCACAGTGTACCTACTTGACAGCACAGTGTACCTACTTGACAGCACAGTGTACCTACTTGACAGCTCAGTGTACCTATTTGACAGCACAGTGTACCTATTTGACAGCACAGTGTACCTATTTGACAGCACAGTGTACCTATTTGACAGCACAGTGTACCTATTTGACAGCACAGTGTACCTATTTGACAGCACAGTGTACCTATTTGACAGCACAGTGTACCTATTTGACAGCACAGTGTACCTACTTGACAGCACAGTGTACCTACTTGACAGCACAGTGTACCTACTTGACAGCACAGTGTACCTATTTGACAGCTCAGTGTACCTACTTGACAGCTCAGTGTACCTACTTGACAGCACAGTGTACCTACTTGACAGCACAGTGTACCTATTTGACAGCTCAGTGTACCTATTTGACAGCACAGTGTACCTATTTGACAGCACAGTGTACCTATTTGACAGCTCAGTGTACCTATTTGACAGCTCAGTGTACCTATTTGACAGCTCAGTGTACCTATTTGACAGCTCAGTGTACCTATTTGACAGCACAGTGTACCTATTTGACAGCTCAGTGTACCTACTTGACAGCTCAGTGTACCTACTTGACAGCTCAGTGTACCTACTTGACAGCACAGTGTACCTATTTGACAGCTCAGTGTACCTACTTGACAGCTCAGTGTACAATGTAGGCATATATGAATCACCTCAAATAAAAAATAATTAAAAGAAATTATTCAAATAACAGTCATTTCTAAATATATTCACAAGGCAAGTCGTCATAAATGACGCAAAAAAAATCTAGTTAGCTAGTTGGATAAAATAGACAGAATTTGAACTGAAAACGAAAATAGGAGGTACCTAGCTAGCTATATTTTTAACTTCTACCTATTAATCAATAACCAGCTGCAGTCACACAGGGTAAGTTCCAAGTTATCAGACAGTTCCACTTTTTCAATCACATAAGAATATACTATATAGCTACCTACCTAATTACCAATGCAGTCTCCTAAACTGTTGTATAAAATGTGTCTACTTTCCTAATTGAAATTGAAAACTGAGAAGAAAAATTGCTGGTTGTAATCTACTAGGGTGAGTTACGAATTATCGGTCAGTTCCACATCTTCGTTAGCTGGTTAGCTATAAGAAAAAAGAAATAATAATCATTTTCTTTATAATTTAATTGGTATCCATGATACCTTCGTTGTAATTTTAATTTAATTGATATATATAATATATATGATACCTTCGTTGTTATTTTAATTTAATTTGTATCCATGATACATGCGGGTATCATGGATACCAACTAAAATGAAAAATTAAATGCATAGTGTTTTCTTACATGACCGAAGAAGTGAAACTGTCCAATAATGCATACCTTCCCCCACCTACTACTATAGCTCACTGACTGCTTCATTTTCTCCAGAAGTTGGCATTGTGTGCTAGTTTCTTGGTGAAGTTGTTGTACCTGTAAGTTTGAATAAATGTTAATTTACTATGTTCACACATCACTTATTAGGTTATTATGTAGCTAATAGTATTACAGGGTGTTAAAATTATTAAATCTTTTACTGGTTTCAAACCTATTACTATTGAATATTCATGTCACAGTACCATTGCATCAGTGTAGAGGAGGGGATGAAAGTCTCACTGGGCCCATAACCCCCCATGGGCAGTTCTCCCATAGGACGAGAGTAGCTACTGCAGTAGTTGTGTAAACTCTCACACATGGCCTGACTGAACTCCATCTGCCAGGTCTGCGTGCTGGCAGTGCTGGTACTGGTGGGTGTGAGGCCTGTCAGAACTGTCAGCGGCTCCACCTGGTGAGCAAAATGACAATTAGTTATAGTGATTACGCGAGATATAGTTTATAAGCAGGAACCCATATATAGGATGCCCCAGAAGCCTTGTAGCTTTACGGGTCTTTATATTCTCTGACATTTTTTTTTGTTAATTTTTTCTTCAACTGTAATTTACACAATTGGAGCGAATCTCGGCGTTCCAATTGTTTTGAATATTGTAAGGGAATATTTTGTTCAAATAAATAAAAAAGTAGTAGCCACATTTATTTAAAACATTTTTTTCTTCTGGTATATTTTTAGCTACTTGGTATAAAAATGTTAATAATTTTTGTTAATTCATTTTTTTGAAGAGTAGCTACAAGCTAATTGTTAAAATTCTATTGTTTTTTTAATATTTAGCTTACAGTACTAAACAATTAGCTACAACCAACTAAATTCGCAACAAGTTCAGATTTCCTCTCACCGATATACCAATCTGTGCGTTGGTTGAACTAGTCTGGTTGATCATGAAAGGACTCTGTGAAGCAGCACTGCTAGTCTTCAGACCAGATATTTTGAAGATGGCAGAGGGCTTCTGATTGGTTATAGTGCCTAGTAAGTGCCACACTGGCGCGCCATCTGGTGACGGCCAACTGAAGTAAACTATGGAGAGAAGAAGAGGTAAGTATTTTGCGATACATTGGCCTCTGGCAGCAGAACTTGAAGAAATGGAAAATTTAAGAATATAACCCTTAAACACCAAAGATATTTTGTATGCCAAAACATATTTCTTCTTAATTGGTCAATATTTTAAAATCTAATGTCCTTTCGGAAGAACTTTGGGTGGATCAAAATCTAAAATAATTATGTGGAATCATAGCCTACATTTATTTGTATGCTTCTTATTGCTAGAATATGATTATACAGACTAAATCTAAATATTATGTTTTTCGAATGTCCTGAAGGATGATGGACATTGAAGTGTTAAATAGCAAATGGTTTTTAAATCAAATTTAAAGCAAGTAATACTATCGTAATAAATTATCATCCTTATTCACCTGAGCCTCCCAGTTCAGGTGGGAAAGGTTGTGTGCCGGTCAAAAACACGACAATGTGGTTAATGTTGTCCGCCCCCTCAACAGTCGTGACAAACCTCGTCTCAGCAACAGCTTCAAAATTAGTTTGCACCTGAAACAGAGGAGATATTATATACACAGGAAGGAGGATGCAGATATTCTAATGCAGTTAGTTTTGAGTCCTTTGAAGTAGTGATGGGACGATTAATAGGAATCGTATCGGAATAATCGGTGTTTTTCAAGGTATCTGGAATCGGAGTACAAAAATTTTAGGGCGATTCCGATACCTAAAACGATTATTTGTGTATTATATGTTACATGGTAATACGTATACATGTCCTGTGAAACTTAAAAATGTAGTATATGTATTTCTAGATGAGGTCAAACACAATACTCCCCAATAAGTTAGTAACTAGTTAAATAATATCTTGTACTGTAATTTCAATTAAATTAAATTTATTCAAGACTTCCTATAGTCTAACTATCAACTTAATTTAGGATTTTATTTATTATTTAATTAGTATTTACAGTCCCCTCTAAGCATTTTTTATCATTTAAATCAATGAGGCTAATGCTTCTAATAATTTTGCTGCAAACCCCATGACATTTGAAGGGATATTTATAGCTTATTTTATACGGTTTTAAAGATTTTTATAATCAAAACACTACAAAACCAATTTTACTTCCGATTTGCTAATTTTCAGTCAGAAGAAAAAGAATGTAGCTACACCGTTTGTTTTGATATTAATAAATAGTACAGTAAAGGTACAAAATTAGAGAAACTTATTATAGAAATGTTTTTATACTTCAGGAAACAATTTAAATCTTAAATAAAGACCGAACATGCATTTTTTGTTTATAAAATTCAAATTGGAAAACAGAACAAAGAGTGTACAGTCTCTTTCTTCAGCGTCAGATTAGTGTTACGTACAATTGTTGCACTAAGAAAATATTAATAACTTTAAAAGTATATAGGATAATAGAATAATATTTACTGAACTAAATTGTATGCGGTTTGCAGATTAATGACATTAGTTCTACAATATTATTTAATACTCTTTTTTTTCTGTAGCCTGGAGAGGACCTTTAATGATTTCTCAATAAAATGAAAACTAATGTGTTAAAACAAGTTTCAATAAAACCTTTATGGCTTTCTTTACCGTATAAGTTTCAGCCTACTTGTAAACACTACTAAGTAAAAATTAACTTATGGAATTATTAATATATTGAAGATTTAATATGGTACTTGGTAAGGTACCATTAGGTAGCTAAATATCTAGCCCAATTATCCAATAAAAATATAATCAGGTATCGGGAGTCTGTAACATTTGGATAGAATCGGAATCATTAAAAATCTTTGTATAGTCCCATCACTACTTTGGAGGTCCTACTTTTACGATCATGAAGAAGTAAAGATAATGAACCAAGTAAGATAACATACAAGAAATGAAGCTGACCCCAGATTGAGCTGGGATCCTTAAACTACACATGAACCGTAAATAGTAACAAATTTAATATTGGTATTTATTAATATTGGTAAATTGGTAATTTGTGAAACTCTACTTCAATTTAACTCTTCAAAATTATGTTTTTTCTTGTATTTTTATATTTTTTATTGTCTAACGCACCAGTTTGAGCTCAAATATATCCCTAATCCCTATTAATAGTAGTAAATATTAACTTTCCAACCTATAGCAAAGTAGTCAATCTACATTTTTTGTTCAAATAATTTCTTTTTCAGGTGGGGCCTTTGAGGGTAAAGGTCAAGATAAGAGAGGGTAAGTGCCCTTTTTCATTCCAAAAATTAAAATAATAAAATTTTGTTCACCTAGAAAGATTGCCAAGCTTATTCTAAACATTTTGCCCTTTTTTTTAAAGTTTGCAAGATCAAAACTTTTGACCTTTAAGAGCTAGAGAGCTCAGATTCTCAAAATAGATTTTTTTTGGGGCACAAGAACCCTTTGTACCAACTTTCATCAAATCTGAGGGGATATGGTGTCAACCCTTGGTGCTCTTGTCCTGGAATGCCCCCACATTAAAATTTAAAGATACTTTAAAGAAGAAATTTGACTTCCTAGTGATGATTTTACGCTTGGAAACATCTGTACTGTATGCTAAAATCTCTTAACTCTGAGACTATTTTGTAGTGATTTACATAATATTTACAGGTTTTTCAATTTACTTCACCACTCATCTTTGATCTTACTAGTCTGTCATGTTTCAAAGTATGGAAAAAGTCACCAGTGTACTGGTGACTTTTGAAGGGTAAAATGAGTTGTAAAACTTGTAAATAACCAGGAAATCACTTATCCAATAATCTGAAGTTATACATATGTATCAGACATGAAGCATGAGGATGTTTTCAAGCCAGTCTGAAAAGAACAAGAAGGTCTCCACAGACCCAGAATTTCTTACAGAAATTGGGATTTGGGCGCAGCAAATAACATGGGAACATAGAAATTAAATAGGACTTGGGCGCAGGATTAATCCACAAATTTTGCTATACTTTTTGGGCTGGTTTTCAAGTGACAGTCAAGTCTGCAGAATATGGGACATTTTTAACATTTTCAGTGCGAACAATCCTTAATTTCCTTCTATATTTATATGTATTTTACTGAGAACAGATGCTAAAATAGAGGATTTCTTGGAGAACAGTTTACCAGTTCCTGCAGTCTGTTGACAAGTGTTAAAATTTTCACTAAGAAGTCAAATTTTTCCTGAAGAGTACATTAAATGTGGCTATCTTGATCCATTTTCTCACCAAACTGTTGACTTTCCTGCTACACTTAGAAACAAGGGGCAAAGTAAAATGGCATTTTTCATAAACTCTGTTGTTGTTGTCGTCCCAGTTTGTATTTGATGCACTGCACTCCTCTGACTTTTTCAAAAATCTGAGAAATAGCTGCCAACATTTTTCATCAATTTGTCTAGTCCTCCAACATTTTTTCAGTTTCTCCTCCAAAAATTAATGGTAATATAGGAATTAATAGCTAAATATCCTCAGACATTGCAGGAATTTCTTTATTTGAGAAATTGAATATCTCCTGAGATATCATTGGAATTTACCACCAAATACAATCTGATGTTGTCGACCCCAATGTGTCAGTGGTGGAGCCCTCACATCGAGAGACGCGCAGCCACCCGCCAGGGTTCCCCCAGACCCACAGGCGAGAAACTCCACTCCCCCCAGCCGGAAATGCTGAATTTCAGCCAGGACCAGGTGGCGAACATGTGCACCGGGTTGGCTGTATGTGTGTGTAGTGCGTGTTAAATGTTATGCGTGTTGGTGAAGTGTGTGTGTTCCTCTCATGTACTAAATTCCCCCCCCCCCCATCCCTCCCTTTACATTCCCAGTAGAGCTACCCACCTGTCTATAAGGGGGACAACTCCAGCTGGGTCAGTCCAGAGGTTTTCCAGGGTAAGGGTGGTAGGGACTGCAGTACAGTTGAAGAGATGTTTAGTGTCGTGCGTGTTGGTGTTACAAAGTGAACAGTGTGGTGTTGGGTGTGTGTCGGGTGATATCTTGTGTAGGTAGCTGTAGAGAAGTGGCGATTTGTTTGTCCTAAGTTGTGCGAGTTGTCTGCGTGTGTGTTTGAGTAGTGTTTGTTCGTTAGTGATGATGTCTGGTGGTGTGGCGTTCAGAATTTTGTTGATTTGTTTGTTGTTTAGGTATGTTTGAACTGTTTGTGTGTGTATTGTTTTCATGTTTTGTTTGATGGTGTGTCTAGATTGATTGTGTAGTTGTTGTTGTCATAGATGGTCTGTTTTTTGTGTCTTAGTGAGGTGTTCTGATGTGTGAGGTAGTGCAGTGGGTGGTCAGGGTGTTGTGTCTTTTGTCTGTATTGTGATGCGTGTAGTTGTAGGTGTTGTTAGAGAGGGAGGGTTTGTGTTTCGTTGTGGAGATGTTGTATGTTTGTGTCTCGTGTGCAACCTGTGGCTATCCTAAGTGCTGTGTTTTGTACGATCTGTAGTGTGTTAATGTTTGTATCTGATGTGATGGGTGACCAAACTGTGTTACTGTACTCTAGGACGGGGCGTGTAATTGTTTTGTATGTATTTAGTAGTGTTTCTTTTGTTTTGCCCCAGTGTGTAGATGTGAGAGCTTTGATGACCTTAAGGGTCTGTTTGGCTTTTTGTGTTGTGTGTTTGATGTGTTGTGAGTATGTGAGCTTGGGGTCAAAGGTGACTCCAAGTATTTTGGGGTTGCGTGTTGTGGGTAGGTCTGTGTCTTGTATTTTGAGTATGAGTGTTGTGCTGTATTCTGCTGGATCAGGAGTGAAAAGTGTTGTTTGTGTTTTGGAGGCATTGAGTGTTAGTTGGTTTTGTTTTGTCCAGGTGTGTATCTGTTCTAGGTATGGTTGTATTTGTGCCTGTGCTTGTCTGTGGTTCTTGTGTGATGAGAGAATGGTGATGTCGTCTGCATATGTGATGAGTTGTACTGTGGGTGGTGGTGAGGGTATGTCAGATGTGTATATGTTGAAGAGAGTTGGTGATAGGACCCCTCCTTGTGGTACTCCTGTCTTCATCTGTCTGTGTCTGGAGTTTATTCCGTGTATTTACTATTGTGTGTAGTTGTTGTGTCCTTTTAAGTAATTGGCTATGAATTTGATGACTGTGTGTGGGATGTTAGTGTTGTGGATTTTGTGAATTAGTTTGTGTATGTTGACCGTGTCAAAGGCCTTGGACATGTCTGCCACTGACACGGTTCTGTCTGGTAGTTGTTTCTTTGCCTCTCCAGCTCTCTCCAAAAATTAACAAAATTATCATAAATTCTCTCCAAAATAACATTGTAGGCTTGTAGCATAGAAAAAAATTAGATATTTCTCACCATTTGCAATTGAAGGGCTCAAAATAACTGTCACAAACTCACCATTAAAATGGAAAGTCGGTGGAATTTTTAACCATTTAAAATAATATTCAGGCAAAGTCGGTGGATATTTAGCTATTTATTCCTATGTTACCATTAATTTTCGGTGGAAAACTGGGCGAAATGTTGATGGATTACCAGAAAGCAGGAACTGGTAAAGTGTTCTGCAAGAAATCCTCCATTTGGGCTTCTGTTCTCAGCAAAATACATGTAAATATTGGAGGAAATTAAAGATTGGTCGTACAGAAAATGTTAAAAATGTCCCATATTCTGCAGACTGGGTGGATCAGCCCAATTACTCAAAATTTATGGTGGATTTTTTCAGCTTTTTCAAAGAGAAAAAGTCAGTGGAATTTTGTGCACCAAATACAGACTGGTACGTATTTGACAATTGTCTATTTGTGATGCTATATGACTATATCTGATATAAACTGCCCCAAACTTACCAGCCTGCAAAGCATGCACTAATAGTCTCCAGATATTTAATTTTTTGGGCAATTTGTCTCCAAAGATTATCAAATTTCTCTTCTACTAAAGGGCCAAAAATATCAAAATTCTCTCTAATAATTATATGTAAACATAGGAATTAATTAGAAAATTGTCAACGGAAAATTCAGGAGACTAATTTCAATGCCTAAAGAGCACCAGATAAACTTCACAACTTCATGCATCTTTTGCAGACTCCACTGTATTTCATGGTAAATTCCACCGACTTGTCGGTGGAATTTTACTCAATTGCAAATAATATTCTGGCAAAGTCGGTGGATTTTTAGCTATTTATTCCTATGTTAGTGAGTCGGATAATAATATTACCATTAATTTTCGGTGGAAAAATCATAAATGGGTGAAATGTTGGTGGATCAGCCAAATTACTGGAAATTTATGGTGAATTTTTTCAGCTTTTTCAAAAAGTGATGATAAAATCCACCATAAATTTGAAATTTCCAGTAATTTGGCTAATCCACCAATATTTTATCCATTTATCCACCAAAAATTAATGTTAACATAGGAATAAATAGCTAAAAATCCACCGACTTTGCCAGAATATTATTTTTAAAGGGGAAATACATGAAATACAGACTGGCCTACTATGTTTACATGCATTTTACTGAGAACAGAAGCCAAAATAGCGGATTTCTTGGAAACAGTTTACCCATTTCTGCAGTCTGGGTACAGTGTATTCAACGAATATATTTTTATAGTCATAAACAATCATAGTTTACAAATATACTAATTCAAAATATTTCATTCGGTAATTAGTAAAGAAAAATAAGCATCCGGTAATTGGTTCATTATCCTATCCCATGTCTAATTGGCTTTAAATTTTGAATTAAATCCTATGTTCCCAGGTTAATTTTGGCTTGAAATCTTCAAAAAATGAGCCAAATTGGCTTGGCTCAGAATTCCAGTGAAATTTTGGCTTAAAAATTGGCTTACAATTTTCCAGCCACTGAAAGTTGAAACATGGTTGAAAATTTGAAAACATCTTAAATCAGGGTAAATAAGCCACTCTGGAAAAAGTGGTCTTTACTGATGGATTAATCTCTCTGTTGGAGTTTAGCAAACCTTTAAATACAGTAATAGATTAATGGGAACTGTATAATCTGCAGCATTTAGCCTCTAAAATTCATCTGTTAGCCAAAGCCCTAAGGTATTTTCCAGAGTGGTAAATAACCATTAACCAGTCTGTAGAATGCGTCTCTTCTCCCGCAGGGCGCAGAGATTTTAATTGGAGAGAGAGTTACTCTCTGATTTTCAGTAGCAGTTTCAGAATCTCAAGCAGCTAAATTAATGGTAACATAGGAATTAATTCAAAATCTCCCGCAGCTAAATTAATGGTAACATAGGAATTAATTAAAGATCTCCCGCAGAGATCTCAAATTTCTAAAATTCAATCAAAAACTCCCGCAGAGAGTCTTGGGAAAATGTTCCATATTCTGCAGACTGCCGACTGGGTAAATAAGCTACTCCTTTTACCTATATTAACTTATTAAGCCACTCTGCAGAATATGGGAGATATTTGGGATATTCTCTCCGAACAATTTTGAATTAATTCCTATATTTACATTAATTTAGCTACAAACACTTCTGAATTAATCCCTATATTTACATTAATTTTGATACGAACAAAATAAGAGATCTCTACGAACACTTTACCAGTTTCTGCAGACTGGTTATTAAGTATCAAAATATCAAAAATCGGTGGGGGACCTAGAGCACAAATTTACTGTCTCTCCAGCTCTCCAAAAATCACCAAAGTTCTCTCCAAAATAATCAAATTATCGAAAATTCTCTCCAAAATAATAATAACATAGTAGCATAAGCATCCAGTCTGACGTCTGTATTTATTTCGCCTTTAAAAGTATTTCTTCTATACTCACCAGTCTTCCTGACACGATTAAACCAAACATGTTTGCCATAATGTTAAATCAATAGTACCTAACTAGTTATGTAAAAATAATAGTATTGAGAGAGGAAATACGGCCGACCATGGAGTACCTAAGTTAGTGAAAAGGCACTCAAATTATTCCGCGACTTCAACTTTCTATAGAATGCGGATAATGTTGATTATTCTTGAACATCAATAAATAAATAAAATAATTATACGCGTAAGTTCTGAATTATGAGAAGATTTCACATTTCACATGGATACCAATTAAAATAACGAGTTGCTCAATAATTATTATACATTTTTTTTCTTATAATTATAATCGAAACTGTGGAACTGTTTGTTAATTCGGAACTGGTACTAACTGACCTCTATACAGGGAGGAGCAAAAAAAAAAAAAAAGGAAACCCATTTTCAAATTAGTTTATTATACAAATTATCAAATTTACATATTTTCTAAGAACATAGTTTTATTCGTTTAGTTTTCCTGCATCTGTCTTGAAAGTCTGTTAAAGTTGTTAAAATTAAACATTCCGTAAATAATTTAAATAATAGAAATATGTATTGCTTGCGCGAGGACGAAAAACACACAATTTTTTTTATAATCGGTGTAATTCATCTCCATATTGTAGTAGTAAAATTTAAATCACATTATTTTTTATTCAATTAACGTTTTGGTTAATGACTCTTCCATTCCTGGAAATACATCTCCATCACCATTCACCAATGACGATGTCTTCTACAAAACGTGAAATTTCTTTGCAGAAACCATTTTGCCAAATTTAGACGGTGCGGTAAATCATTTCTAAGAGTTCGAGCCTTACATTCATCTTGAAATGACGATATCTCAAATTGTGTTTAATAATTCGGTGAAATGTGTCTTTAGTAATAGCTTGTCCATTTATTCTGAGTGATATTTTTGAATTTTGAACAATAATTAATGTTCCCATGTGTTCGTTCCGTTCTCTTGCTACCTGATCGTTTTTGTTCAAATTTTATGTGATTTCTTCAGTTTTGAACTTATTATCATTTGTCAATATAGTTTTATAGTTGGTGAAAATCTTTCCAGAAACTGAGTTTCAAAATGAGGTTGAGCCTGTTTAAAGCATTCAGTTTTTAAATAACTAGACACAACAAAAACTTTGTTCTTTTGATACCAGCATTTTGAGGGTTTCGAATAGGAGACAAAAATTAACGGCGAACTGATTTTAATAAAGATATTAATTTTATCTCAAATACCAACTAACAAATTATAATTTTTTTTATTGTATCTTATTTGTTACAAAAATAGTAGGATTTAATGTTTTTACATCTATATAAAATGAAATATATAACTATGTGAATTTTTTCGTATATTTCGTCCTCGCGCAAGCCCTTTTTATTTACATTTTTTCAATTCGCTGTGGGATGTTCAATTGTTGTCAAAATTTCAACAGATTTTCATGGTAGATGTAGAAAAAGTAAACAAATAAAAATATGTTTTTAGAAAATTCATAGCTTCGATAGTTTGTTAAATAAACTAATTTGAAAGTTGGTTTCATTTTTTTGCACCACCCTGTATAATGAGGTCAGTTATAGTTATAAGTATGTACGTATACATATATGTTTCATTAAAATAACGAAAATGGAATCTAACTATAAATAATTTTCTTGAAATTTTATTGTCAAATATAAGTGATGTTAATCAATGAAAAGCTTGGTCATATAGATGCAAAAAGCCTTTAAAAGAGGAAAATGAAGAGGTAATTAAATAGTATAGCCCCCGTTATTCCAATGATTACCTTATAATTCTCGATCATTTCAATCAAATATATAATAACACCCCTGATAACATTGCACTTACAGGCCAACGTCGGTAAACGTTGGCGAAGTAAAGGCACGATCGGGCATTGGCACGTCAGTGCGATTCTTCACTGGGCCAATGTTAGGTAAACGACACTGTAATAACGGTTGTTGAACAGCGTTGTGCCAACGCAATGAAAACGACATTTCCATTGATAATTCCAGGGATAAGTAGAGTGCAGTATTTTAAACACTCTTCCTTCCCTATACTCCCCTAAAAAAACGACATATGTGGCCAACGGTTGCTAAACAGCACGGGCCAAATGAAGAAAACCATAGGTTAACCAATCCAATGATTTTTGATGTACCAGTTACTACATTGTGAGAAGCAACTGTTGTCTTCACGTGCTCTATATGGCGTGACCTAACACCTACACCTTTAATATGAAAATAGCACTGGCCGTAGACCGGCAACATTAAAAATTGCCGGTATTAATACGACTTTTATAAGTCATTTGCCTGAACTGAGCCAATGATTTAACAAAACGTCTGATTTGAACTGGCCTAGCCCCAGAAACAAGTCAGTTATTAATACGTGTGGTTATACTGTTTTGGGCCGGTGGACATCCGTAGGAGGACCAACATCGGGCCTGTGCTGCCCCAATACATCGAGACCGGCATGAGAACGTCGGGCAAACATTGTATTATTTACTGGGATATTTTATATTAAAATGGAATTATATGTGCTAGCTAATCATGAAATAAATTGGAATGGTGAAATAGTTTTATTAATTAGTGTGAATTAGTAGTAGAAAAAACTTACCTACCGACAACATCACGTGAAAACATATAATACAATCTAGTACTTTTTTCTTTTCTTCTAATGCACATTTCATACACATTAGCACGTATTTAGTGTACTGAAGCACGATTAATACCAATCTGGTACATTTTCCTCTAATCTAGTACGTTTACCCTCAAATCCAGTACGTTTTCCCTCCCATTCTGAGCTGCTCAGGAGACTATCAATCAGTGACCGACACGCTTTCACAGAGGAAGGAGGGCACGTGCTCTCCCCTCCTCTCACGCACCCTCTCTCTCTCTCTCTCTTCTTACCCTCTTACCCAAATCAATGAAGGAAAAGTGTGACTTCAGTCCCAATATATCACCTTTGAACGATCCACCTTTTAGGAAGTCAGTGTTACGCTATTTCATAATCCGCAGGTTAAGTCATACCTTTCGCACTACTTAACCTTTAACGGCTTTTCTTGATTTTGCGGTCATTTCTTTTCAATATGGAAGGCGGAGGAGACACTACGCTAATTTATTCATAACGTCTCATGCGTTCTTGTGAATGATTTAGCGCTTTACAATGTAAATAAAATATTCATCTCTCTGGAAACTGTTGCGTGCTGGACTGTACTGAAATAAGGTGCACGGTGATATGAACTGTACGGTGATAGAGACTCTACCCTCAAATAATATGAATGTAATGATGATATATATTTAACCATTAAATTGATATTATTTTAATGAGATATATTGATGTATAATATTGACTAGTAATTAGTTATCAATAAAGTGGAATAGTGGCCAATGTTTGTAATTAGCTGATTTTCATTTCCATGGTAATTATCTAACTGTGATTTGATAGTAAAAACAATAGGGTAAGTTCCGAGTTATCGGACGGTTCCACCTCTTCGAACATGAAGAAAAAAGGTGAATTCCTTTTTTTAGGGACGTGAACTAGGAAGGGGTATTTTTGAATATTTTTTTTTAAATTTAATTACCTTTTCACGTGATTATAATATATTTCATTAAAAAATATTAATTGACAGAAAATGTGGCATCTTGACTACATATACAATTAATACCAAAAAGGAATAATAGAAATTGAAATTCAGAAAATTACTACCGATTTTACAATATTACTTGTTATTATATGTATAAATCAAATAAAAGAATACAATGAAATAAGAGGTTTACCCCATTCTCAGTTCACGTCCCTATTTCATTTAGGGACGTGAACTAGGAAGGGGGTAATTGGATCGGTACCTAGTTCACCACCCTACATGAAATAGGGACGTGAACTAGGAATTTACCTAAAAAAGTTATAATTAAACATTTTAACTCGTTTTCTAATTGGTATCCATGGTACCTTTTACTATGGTACCATGTGATGTTTTCATATATGGTCGAAAATGTGGAACCGTCCGATAAATCAGATCTTCCCCTAGTGACAACCTTGCACTGGTAGGTGTAACTAATATACCGATACAAAGGTAGCCATGATACATAGAGAAATATATACATTAGAAAATGATTATTTTATATACCTATTGGTATATACGATAGCTACTATATAGGGTATATACCCAGTCACCGTTATTCAACAGTCACCGATGTTTATTGACTGTTTTCGTTTGAAATAATGAACAAAAAACATAAATAACGGTAATTGTCAAGAACGGTAATTGAGTAATTACCCTATATTAGTTACAAATTTCTCTTTAATACAAATAAAATACTAATGAAAATTTAAATTCTAAACCTAATTCGCAATTCAATTAACAAATTGTATATTTATTAATAACTAAGCCAGTTGATGCATATAAAATTTTAATTAATTTCTATTCTAATTTCTGCATCGCTCATATGTTTTTAATCTAAATTCTAATTATACCTCAAGTATTAATTAACATGATTTAAACATTTCTTAAGGGCCGTACACACGCAGAGTTTTCCTTTCTACCAGACATTTTGTTAATCTCCTCCTATTTTTCAGCGAAAATATAAGAAAAACGAAAAAATAATTATTTATTTCAGTTGGTATTCGTGATACCTGCCGGTACCATGGATACCAACTAAAAAAAATAATAATTATATCGTTTTTTCTTATATGATTCAAAAGTCTCATGGAAGAAGTAGGAGGAGCTTAGTAAAAAGTCTGGTGGAAAGACTTGAAAACCCTACGTGTGTACGGCCCTTTAGTAAGATAATAATGTGAATATTGTTTACAGGCTCATTCTTTCACTACATATCTTCTTACTAATCTACGTAACAGATGCTCAAGAAAAAACCCTGTGATTTCTAAACCCTCTAAACGTTGCCCCTCTAAACGTTACCCCTCTAAACGTTACACTTGTAAACGTTACACCTCTAAACGTTTCCCTTGTAAACGTTTCACCTCTAAACGTTACCCCTCCAACAGTTACACCTCTAAACGTTACACTTGTAAACGTTTCACCTCTAAACGTTACAACTATGGACTAACGTTACACTGACCATGTGTTACAATGTTACCAAATGTTGCCACTGTGACGGTATGAGAAATTGAAAAGCTGTCCACCGTTACAACGACTCATGAGGTAAGAAATAGAAATATGTTACGTTAAAAATAATGGACAGAAGAATACAGAATTTGAGGCTATTTTAAACATTAATTCATATTCTACTGTACTTGCCCGTTAAGAATAACGTGTTCTCAATAATATCAATATTTGTAACTAGTGTACTTGCCCGTTAAGAATAACGTATTCTCAATAGTATCAATATTTGTAACTAGTGTACTTGCCCGTTAAGAATAACGTGTTCTCAATAATATCAATATTGGTAACTAGTGTACTTGCCCGTTAAGAATAACGAGTTCACAATATTATCAATATTTGTAACTAGTGTACTTGCCCGTTAAGAATAACGTGTTGTCAATAGTACCAATATTTGTAACTAGTGTACTTGCCCGTTAAGAATAACGTGTTCTCAATAGTATCAATATTCATGTAATTTAATTATCCACACTTCTGGTCCCTCAGATTTAGCTAAAGTTATTAATTGAATAATGACGATAATATTACAGTATAGAGTATATAAATTTCATAAAAGGTTGTGAAGAATTTTTCAAAAACAAAAAGAAATAAATTATTATTCAGCTTATGAAATTAATTATCGATCTGATATCAGAATACGTATAACCAGCTTTTTTCTTTGTCTTCATAACTTTCGAATATTTGTGATATGAAATGTTTTTTTACATTGCTGGTGGTGTATCTTCAGTTATACTTACCTTAGTTATTGTGACGTCATAATAGTACTTCTCATTCTGGGTGGCAGACACCACAAATGTTTGTAATTTGTCACCATTTACCCCGTACCAACCTTCTTAGTTTGTGACTTGTGACGGTAATATAAAATATATGTACATATACTTCTAAAACTTAGTTAATGTAGTGTGTGTGTGTGTACACTTGAAAAACTAGGAAATTAAGACTATTTTACACTTATAGGTACACAAATCTTTGCTATTGTGAAATAAACAATATTGATAGCATGTATTTAGGGGTAACTTCCAACTCATTAGACAGTTTCACATTTTCGATCACATGAGGAAAAAGTTCATATCTTAATAATTAAATAATTATAATAATAATTATTATTTAATTTTAAATATAATTATTATTTAATTTTAAAAATAAATTTTATTTAACTTTAATTATATGATCGGAAATGAGATATCGTCAATAATTCAGAACCTACCCTGCCAAAATATTGGTTAGCCTTAATTTTAATGTAAGTAATTACTTAATATTTCCATATTGTTTTAACTCAATAACGGACACATTGCATCAATTAATATAATTATCAATCAATTTATTAGAGTAATTGGTAATAATTGGTAATTGCAATTAAGCTGCAATTACTGTGATAGTAATTAATACAGCCAATTTAATTCTTCTCACTCAAGCCCCTCATTTGCACTTCTTCCACACTCTTCTTCCCCACTCTTTTTCACCTCTATTCCTCTCCCTCCACTCTTATTCCCCACTCTCATTCCCACTCCCCTGGGTTGGGGCTAACAGAGCAGAAGCCCCTTATTATTTTCCAGGCAATTGGCCACACAATCTTTAACAGCATTGATTTTACGGGGCAACTTTGCCGCTAAGGGACAGAAACAAACTCCCCTTGGAAGGGGAAGAAAGTAACACTAGAAAGGGAATTTCTTCCCCTTTCAAGGGGAATAACTCACGTAACTCACTCCCCTTTCATGGGGAATAAATCAAGTAACTCACTCCCCTTTCAATGGGAATAACTCTCGTAACTCGCTCCCCTTTCATGATGAATAACTCTCGTAACTCACTCGACTTTCAAAAGGGGAATAACTCATTCCCCTTTCAAGGGGAATAACTCACTCCCCTTTCAAAGGGAATAACTCACGTAACTCACTCCCCTTTCAAGGGGACTAACTCACGTAACTCACTCCCCTTTCAAAGGGAATAACTCAAGTAACTCACTCCCCTTTCAAGGGGAATAACTCACGTATGCTAATGTCGCAACAAAGAAACTCTCAAAAAGGACAACACAAAATTTAAACCAATTTGCGATTCTGGATAAATTTACCGTGAAATTGTGAGCTGGCAAATTGGTAAAAACTCTACGGAGTTTGCTAAGAAGATTTAACTTACTTTTCGAAATATTTACACCTTTTTATATCATGAAATGAAGGGTAATTTAGATCTAAAAAATTATTATTTTCTGAAAATTAATGATTAGTAAAATTATTAAATAAAAACCAATTATTTATTAGTTACTTTTTGAGTTAGATTATAGTTTGCACAGTACATTTTTTAAAGTTATTAATCATAGTAAACTTTTAATAAAATTAGACAATTGTGCGTAGATTTTGCCCGAATAAAAAAAATAAAACTCAAAAAGTTAGAGCGTTCACTAATAATATTTCGGTTAGTTTATAATTTTAAATGTTGAGAGTTAGCAACACTTCTGCCTTTGATTACATTAAAGTCTGGGAAAATGTAAGAGATTGCAGAGGTTGCTATGAAAAGAAGTGGAGATTGGGCTTTAAAAAGGTAAATAAATCCACGGTGTTTGCTAAGAATATTTTACTTACTTTTAAACCGTCCACTACCGAATTAATTTTCTATATATCACAATGGTATTGAATGGTGCTGAACTAATATTGATTAATTCAATTTTATGTTATCATATACAAAAATATTAACAAAATATAGTACATTGTAATAATAAAGATATAAATGTGACTGTAACTGGATAAATAAGCATGAAAATATAGGCTAATAGAATATACCAGTGGTCTATATCGACCCCCTAGATATCCCATTGGGACAAAATTGTCCCAACGGTAGCAAAACGGTTAAGTAATTAATTTAATCACTTTGAACAACATTGCAAGAGAATTGATAAAAAATAAATAAATTCTATGAGAATGGAGAGTGAGAAGGTTGAATAAAATGCAATAAATCAAAGTGCTGCAATGAATCACAATAACAATTAGATATGATATACGAGGTAAAAATTTGTTACTTGCTAATACAAAAATGATTTAAAATGTGAAATATTATATTCATGCATTCAAATAAATCTAAATGATGTTATTTAAATGTACATTTCAACAGTCTAGCGATATAATTATGTTATAAAAATTGAAATTTTTCCTTGAGACTCTTGCACACTCACCTGTAGTCTTCTAAACAGTTTTCGCTTTTTTTATATTGCCTGCAAATTCTTCATTATAAGGAGTTATAAATGAACTTAGTGATTAATTGTACTTTTATGTTTTCTTCAATAAATCCTTATATATTTCAACAGTCTAGTGGTATATTTCAACAGTCTAGTGGTATATTTCAACAGTCTAGTGGTATATTCAA
Source organism: Caprella mutica (assembly GCA_947561585.1). Classification (NCBI taxonomy): domain Eukaryota; kingdom Metazoa; phylum Arthropoda; class Malacostraca; order Amphipoda; family Caprellidae; genus Caprella; species Caprella mutica. Next base: position 25,189 of record CANNZV010000715.1, read on the forward strand.
CAGTCTAGTGGTATATTTCAACAGTCTAGTGGTATATTTCAACAGTCTAGTGGTATATTTCAACAGTCTAGTGGTATATTTCAAACTCTGTACCACTGTACGGGTGATCTAGAAGCAGATAATAACGTTAGGCCTATTTCTTTTTAACTCCAGGCCTAAGAGGCTCAATTTACATCTTAATAACTGCCTGTCATTCTCCGCAACATTCATTAGCATTTGTGAGTGGAAACTCCGTGGTGGCAACTCTATGGTGTCACATGGCAACTCTGTGGTGTCACATGGCAACTCTGTGGTGTCACATGGCAACTCTGTGGTGTCACATGGCAACTCTGTGGCGGCACATAGCAATTCTGTTGTGTCACATGGCAATTCTGTGGTAATTTTGAGATGGCAACTCTGTGGTGGCAACTCTGTGTCAATTCTGTGGTGTCACATGACAACTCTGCCACATCTTGGCAACATATATCTCTACGTGGCAACACATAGCTTTATGTGGCAACACATGGCAATACGTGACACATCATTGCCAATAACCTCATCACTATAGACTAATTACCATAACCTATTCATTGCTTTATTAATTAGGTTCCATTGGATTGAAATATAGATGAGCAAACTAATAGAGCGCAAATTGCTTAATGTGCCTTAATTTGCATGCAAACTTGCCTCAGCTTCAATAACAATCCTAGTAGAGAGAGTAAGGTTTGGCGGGGAAAAAGATAGCTTTGATTCGCACAAAGTCGTGAATAAACTACAGAGTTAAATCTTCTTGGAGTTGTAACTAGATTACTGAAAGAGGGGAGGTACTAACTAACTAACTAACTTAGTTAGAGTAGGGATAAAATTGAACAGGTATTATAACTTGGTCATGATACCCATTCTATTTTCCTATGTATCTAATCCTTTAGCTATGTTCTCTATGTATCTAATCCCTATGTTTCCTATGTAACTAATCTCTATGTCCCAATTATCTCTATGTTCCCTATGTACCTAATCCCTATGTATCTAATTCCTATGTCCCTATGTAACTAATCGCTATGTCCCAATTATCTCTATGTTCCCTGTGTACCTAATACCTATGTCCCTATGTATCTAAGCCCAAAGGTCCCTATGTATCTAATCCCAAAGGTCCCTATGTCCCAATAATCCCTATGTCCCAATGATCCCTATGTCCCAATGGTCCCTATGTCCCAAAGGTCCCTATGTCCCAATAATCCCTATGTCCCAATAATCCCTATGTCCCAATGATCCCTATGTCCCAATGGTCCCTATGTCCCAATGATCCCTATGTCCCAATGGTCCCTATGTCCCAATGATCCCTATGTCCCAATGGTCCCTATGACCCAATGGTCCCTATGTCCCAATAATCCCTATGTCTCAATGATCCCTATGTCCCAATGATCCCTATGTCCCAATGGTCCCTATGTCCCAATGGTCCCTATGTCCCAATGATCCCTATGTCCCAATGATCCCTATGTCCCAATAATCCCTATGTCTTAATGGTCCCTATGTCCCACTAATCCCTATGTCCCAATGGTCCCTATGTCCCAACGATCCCTATGTCCCAATGGTCCCTATGTCCCAATGGTCCCATTGATCCCTATGTCCCAATGATCCCTATGTCCCAATGGTCCCTATGTCCCAATGGTCCCTATGTCCCAATAGTCCCTATGTCCCAATGATCCCTATATGTACCAATGATCCCTATGTCCCAATGGTCCCTATGTCCCAATGGTCCCTATGTCCCAATGGTCCCTATATCCCAATGGTCCCTATGTCCCAATGGTCTCTATGTCCCAATGGTCCCTATGTCCCAATGGTCCCTATGTCCCAATGGTCCCTATGTCCCAATGGTCCCTATGTCCCAATAGTCCCTAAGTCCCAATGATCCCTATATGTACCAATGATCCCTATGTCCCAATGGTCCCTATGTCCCAATGGTCCCTATGTCCCAATGGTCCCTATATCCCAATGGTCCCTATGTCCCAATGGTCTTTATGTCCCAATGGTCCCTATGTCCCAATGGTCCCTATGTCCCAATGGTCCCTATGTCCCAATGGTCCCTATGTCCCAATGGTCCCTATGTCCCAATGGTCCCTATGTCCCAATGATCCCTATATCCCAATGGTCCCTATGTCCCAATGGTCCCTATGTCCCAATGGTCCCTATGTCCCAATGATCCCTTTGTCCCAATGGTCCCTATGTCCCAATGGTCCCTATGTCCCCAATCACTATGTATCTAATCCCAATGATCTCTATGTCCCTATGTGCCTAGGTGTAGCGGTGAGTGTGGCAGGGTGCCAGGTGTGATAGTTCTTCTCAGGACTAATAGGCAGGAAGCTTTTAGCCACAATGTCTGCCTAGCCACTCTGAATAGGTAATCAGATGAGGGGATGCGGTATCCGTGATACCATAGATAAGCAGATGAGGAGATGCGGTATCCGTGATACGTTAGATAATCAGATGAGGGGATGCGGTATCCTTGATACGTTAGATAAACAGATGAGGGGATACTGTAATTCAAAGTGTGCTGTATCCATTATACACCTAATCCCATTACCAGGGATACCTTAAAATAACTCTCTGTAGGATACCTCAGAGATATACAAGATAATAAATATCAATACTTATGATTAGGTACACATAAATAAACATGCTATGTGCTAGAGTATCTTAAATGCTTTAGATAATGTGTTTTTCTATTTTATAATATGTTCTTGGTTGTTAATTGCACATTAAGTATATTGCAAATATAACTCATTGTGATAATATAGCTTTGTAAATGTTTAGACAATTACAGCTCTAATATTTCTACAGTAAATTAACTAAGTAGCACTACACCATTGCATGACTCGTTTAACACCTTCAAACAAAAGTAACTGTTTATTGCTATTTTATTATAATAACCGTAAGGATGATAATGCTAAGTAATCTCATCTAGAAATGACAATCAATTGTAATTGTCTGTATAGCGTGAAAAGGAACTCTGTTGAGACAATGGCCTGCTATTCGAGTTAGGAGATATTCAGTTAGGTACAACTCGGCACTTTAAGATGTTACAACATGAGTGCCATCTATTTGGGGTAAAATTATATTAAACAATAATCTTAATATATAATATAGAAAGAGCCAGCCATGTTCGTTTTATTTAGAAACTTATATTAAAAAGAGAAATTATAAGCATTGTTTAGTTATCAGTGTCTGTCTGTCCGTCACAAAATGGGTTAGAGTATAGTGTCACACGAGCGTTTTTTCCTAGCGTTTTCACAGCGTTTTTGACTCTGAGGAAACTATTGTTAAACCCATTTCAAATATATCCATATTACGCGACGTTTTTGGAGCGTTAAAAAACGCTTCAAAATCGCTCGTGTGCCCTGGCCCTAAAACAGTCATTCTATCAACAGCGCCTCATAAAGTTGGGGAAAAACAAAGCCACACAAATTAAAGGAGAAACTGATAATTGGCGGCAGTATCATTGATACGGGCTACACAGGTAATAATTAAAAAAAGAGAGTAATAATAATTTGGTTAAATTGTATAGGTATATTGTACATATATCCTCATACAGGGTGACCCACGGAAAAGTGTACCCAAGTCTGAATTAATGTAAATATCGTACACGTACAATGTTAAGCAATGACGGTGGTAGAATGGATACATGAAAAAAAAATTAAATTTGATTCAACTCATTTTCAACTACTTCTAAGTTAGGTGCATTTTCATATAGTGAATGGTATCTATAAGCTCCACAAGCAACACTAAGCTCCACAAGCTACAATAAGCTCCACAAGCTTCAATAAGTTACACTAAGCTCCACAAGCTACACTAAGCTCCACAAGCTACACTAAGCTCCACAAGCTTCAATTAGCTCCACAAGCTTCAATAAGCTCCACAAGCTACACTAAGCTCCACAAGCTACAATAAGTTCCACAAGCTTCAATAAGTTACACTAAGCTCCACAAGCTACACTAAGCTCCACAAGCTTCAATAAGCTCCACAAGCTACAATAAGCTACACTAAGCTCCATAAGCTCCACAAGCTACACTAAGCTCCACAAGCTTCAATAAGCTCCACAAGCTACAATAAGCTACACTAAGCTCCATAAGCTCCACAAGCTACACTAAGCTCCACAAGCTTCAATAAGCTCCACAAGCTTCAATAAGCTCCACAAGTTACAATAAGCTCCACAAGCTACACTAAGCTCCATAAGTTTCACAAGCTATACTAAGCTCCACAAGCTTCAATAAGCTCCACAAGTTACAATAAGCTCCACAAGCTACACTAAGCTCCATAAGTTTCACAAGCTCCACTAAGCTCCACAAGCTTCAATAAGTTCCACAAGCTACAATAAGCTCCATAAGCTACACTAAGCTCCAAAAGTTACAATAAGTTCCAGAAGCTACAATAAGTTCCACAAGCTACAATAAGCTCCACAAGCAACATTAAGCTCCAGAAGCTACACTAAGTTCCACAAGCTACACTAAGCTCCACAAGCAACATTAAGCTCCAGAAGCTACACTAAGTTCCACAAGCTCCAGAAGCTACACTAAGTTCCACAAGCTCCAGAAGCTACACTAAGTTCCACAAGCTCCAGAAGCTATACTAAGCTCTAGAAGCTACACTAAGTTCCACAAGCTCCAGAAGCTACACTAAGCTCTAGAAGCTACACTAAGTTCCACAAGCTCCAGAAGCTACACTAAGCTCTAGAAGCTACACTAAGTTCCACAAGCTCCAGAAGCTACACTAAGCTCTAGAAGCTACACTAAGCTCCACAAGCTCCAGAAGCTATACTAAGCTCTAGAAGCTACACTAAGCTCCACAAGCTCCAGAAGCTACACTAAGCTCTAGAAGCTACACTAAGCTCCACAAGCTCCAGAAGCTATACTAAGCTCTAGAAGCTACACTAAGTTCCACAAGCTCCAGAAGCTATACTAAGCTCTAGAAGCTACACTAAGCTCCATAAGCTCCAGAAGCTACACTAAGCTCCACAAGATACACTAAGCTCCATAAGCTCCAGAAGCTACACTAAGCTCCTAAGCTCCATAAGCTACACTAAGCTCCATAAGCTACAATAAGTTCCTCACAGGACAAGGGGACTAACTCCTAATTTATTGTCAAAGTTCTAAAGTTGAGAAAAGTTTCGTGTCTACCAAGCGAAATTTCTTTCACTTTTTTTGTCAGATGACGAGTTGGAGAAACAAGATATTCCTTCCTGCCATTAACTGATAAGACTCAACTGATAAGACTTAACTGATAAGACTTATCTGTCGTTAAGACTAACCTCAGTCATTTAACTAGAGGTGAAACCAAGCACTAGATAAGGTAGGCTAATGTAGACCCAGAGGGATGATATGTAGACCTAGGACAGGGTTTTTCAAAATAGAGTGCGTGTACCCTTAAGGGCCGTACACACGTATAGGGTTTTTTAAGTCTTTCCACCAGACTTTTTGCTAAGCTCCTCCTACTTTTTCCACGAGAATATAAGAAAAAACGATGGTATCATGGATACCAACTAATGATTATTCGATTTATATCGTTTTTTCTTATATTCTCGTGGAAAAGTAGGAGGAGCTTAGCAAAAAGGCCGGTGGAAAGACTTAAAAAAAACCTGAGTGTACCCTTAGGTCCCCTCTAACAGAGTCTAAGTGGTACGTCAATAACATATATTTAGTGTTAACTTTTGTCTTGTAATTGTGCTGTAAATATAATAGGTGTTAATTGGGTAGGTAAAAAGGGGTATAAATTGTGTTTGTTGACAGAAAAATTCATAAGCACTACACTTCACTACAGATACAGTGTACCTATATAAGGTTAGGTTAGCGGTCCCATTGGGAGGGTGCCTCTTTGTCTAGTAGCTCTTTGTCTGGTACCTCTTTGTCTAGTAGCTCTTAGACTGGTAGCTCTTAGACTGGTAGCTCTTAGACTGGTAGCTCAATTAGACTGGTAGCTCTTTGTCTGGTATCTCTTAGACTGGTAGATCAATTAGACTGGTATCTCTTTGTCTGGTATCTCTTAGACTGGTTGCTCTTAGACTGGTATCTCTTTGTCTGGTATCTCTTAGACTGGTAGCTCTTTGTCTGGTATCTCTTAGACTGGTAGCTCTTAGACTGGTAGCTCTTAGACTGGTAGCTCTTAGACTGGTAGCTCTTAGACTGGTAGCTCTTTGACTGGTAGCTCTTAGACTGGTAGCTCTTAGACTGGTAGCTCTTAGACTGGTATCTCTTAGACTAGTAGTTCTTTGTCTGGTAGCTCTTAGACTGGTAGCTCTTAGACTGGTAGCTCTTAGACTGGTAGCTCAATTAGACTGGTAGCTCTTTGTCTGGTATCTCTTAGACTGGTAGCTCAATTAGACTGGTAGCTCTTTGTCTGGTATCTCTTAGACTGGTAGCTCTTTGTCTGGTATCTCTTAGACTGGTAGCTCTTCGACTAGTATCTCTCTAAGGCCCCGGTCTGTCTGGTACCTCTCTGTCTGGTATCTCTCTGTCTGGTATCTCTCTAAGGCCCCATTCTGTCTCCAGAGGATAAAGGAAGTCACTACAGTGAATTAGTGACTAAATGCTTACTCAGCAGATCATCAGTCTCCAGAGACAAAATGTTAGAGAGTAACCCCATTTGTTATGTCTCTCTCAAAGGATATAAATATCAATAACATTCAACAAATTTATACAAGAGGCTCAAACCAGATTTAGAAAATGACTGAAGAGACCAAACAAATAAGGTGTTATACAATTTTCCATTTGAGTTTTGAAAAGATGTTTGTCACTCAGTTAGGGTATAGAACAGGATGCAACACCTCAGTTAGGTAGTGGTATCATGGCTACCACCACTCATTATCACCGTGTTTGTAGAGTCCAGGTTACTCATTATTATTGTGGTTGTGGTATCCAGGCTACTCATTATTATTGTGGTTGTGGTATCAAGGTTACTCATTATTATTGTGGTTGTGGTATCCAGGCTACTCATTATTATTGTGTTTGTAGTATCCAGGCTACTCCTTCTCATTGTCACTAGTTTCTTTTTGTGTTCTCAGAGGCTGGCGAAGCAGTTGCTATTTGTGAGTTTCTCTCGCAGAGGCTTAATTGACTAATAAATTGGCCGAGAAATGCATGGATGGCAGACGCCACTCTTAAATTAAACTAAATAATCACATTTCGAACTTGAGGCAAGACTGGGGCATTGGAAAGATCTCTCAGTTGGATGGTCCAAAGGGATGGCTGTGTGATGATTAGATGGTCCAACTGAACAGCTAGATGGTCCAACTGTACAGCTAGATGGTCCAACTGAACAGCTAGATGGTCCAACTGTATAGCTAGATGGTCCAACTGAACAGCTAGATGGTCCAACTGTATAGCTAGATGGTCCAACTGAACAGCTAGATGGTCCAAATGTATAGCTAGATGGTCCAACTGAACAGCTAGATGGTCCAGCTGTGAAGCTAGATGGTCCAACTGTAAAGCTAGATGGTCCAACTGTAAAGCTAGATGGTCCAACTGTATAGCTAGATGGTCCAACTGAACAGCTAGATGGTCCAACTGTATAGCTAGATGGTCCAACTGAACAGCTAGATGGTCCAACTGAACAGCTAGATGGTCCAACTGTATAGCTAGATGGTCCAACTGAACAGCTAGATGGTCCAACTGTATAGCTAGATGGTCCAACTGAACAGCTAGATGGTCCAACTGAAGAGCTAGATGGTCCAACTGTAAAGCTAGATGGTCCAACTGTAAAGCTAGATGGTCCAACTGAAGAGCTAGACAAATGATAGATGGTTCAATGAGAAAGCTATGTGGTCCTTTTACAGTACCAATGTACAATCGGTTCAATGAGTTCAATCTAAGCAATATTTTGTGAGTGGATAGTACAGTCATGACCAGAAGTGGCTACTTACACTTATTAACCACAGTCGTCCCAATTATTTACATTTAATAGCCCTACACAATTGATTTCTTTTTGGTTCTGCGTATTTGGAGCCTGTCTTAAGACAATAAAAAAAAAAGAATCTAGGGAAATCAACAATTCATAGAGGACAATTATTCTTCCACGTTTTCACTTCAAGTTTTTGGTGATAATGAATAAATGAAAATTATTTTATATGGTATAATTTGAATCTTCTACCTTCTAAAATAATGGGTTTAATAGTGTTAAAATAAGTCTTATTTCTTTTGGCGAATAAGTTTCAGAAAAAAAATTCCATTCTTTCATTAGCAGTAAATTTATCCAACTTTTTCCTGTTTAATTACATAACAAGTATGGCAAAAATGTCCTCATTGAAAGATTTGATGGAATTCAGTGAGGCAGAGACTCAGTGGTTTGGTTTAACTGTCCCTTTATTGGGTCCAATCCCCTCTCTTCGCATCAACTCCAATTGGCCGGAATGTCATCCTTTACAACCTGGGATAAACAGGCGCATCTCGTGGCTGTTAGACCCTTAACACTCTCCTAAATGACGTCACATATGCCAAATAGGACACCCTAATGAGCAGGCAAGACTGTATCATGGCTACTTAAGGGGACACCGTAGCACGGATACAATTACATATACAATTTCACCTACGCTGCAAATAGGGTACATTTGGGTACATTTATTTCGAGAATAAAGTCTATAAAAGATGTTAATGATTTCAAATCGTTTGTCTGATATTTACATTTTAGTTTCCATTTCTTCTAGACATGCAAATTTTTGGATGTGACTTCTAGAAGTTTGACCTTTCGATATTAAGTTTCAACCCTCAGCATTCAGGAAGGACGAACTTCTCAAAAGAATATAAATAAAGGCTTCTTTTATTTGCTTTTTAGTGGACTCCAGAGAGTCTAGTGAGAAGCCATTCTCCCAATTATCAGCCTAAGTTGTCGTACGTTTGTCTGCCTAGAGTACGTCTGGCAGATGAGACACAATTAGTGGGGGCATTAGACGTAATGACGGGTATGGCTTGTGATGGAGCGGTTAAAGCCCGCCTAATGGACCACCGAATGTCTGGACAGTAGAGGGACACTGGTAGGGATACACCTAGGGATACTGAGAGATGCTAGGGATACTGACAGATGCTGCTAGGGATACTGACATATGCTAGGGATACTACTAGGGATACTGACAGATGCTAGGGATACTGACAGATGCTGCTAGGGATACTGACAAGTGCTGGGGATACTGCTAGGAATACTGACATATGATAGGGATACTGACAGATGATAGGGATACTGACATATGATAGGGATACTGACAGATGCTAGGGATAAGGACAAATCTCCAATTACCACTCCTCCCTCTCACCAATCACCTCCTCCCTCTCATCAATCACCTCCTCCCTCTCACCAATCACCTCCTCCCTCTCACCAATCACCTCCTCCCTCTCACCAATCACCTCCTCTCTCTCACCAATCATCGCCTCCCTCTCACCAATCACCTCCTCTCTCTCACCAATTTCCTCCTCCGTCTCACCAATCACCTCCTCTCTCTCACCAATCACCTCCTCCCTCTCACCAATCACCTCTTCTCTCTCACCAATCACCTCCTCCCTCTCACCAATCACCTCCTCCCTCTCACCAATCACCTCCTCTCTCTCACCAATCACCTCCTCCCTCTCACCAATCACCTCCTCTCTCTCACCAATCACCTCCTCCCTCTCACCAATCACCTCCTCCTTCTCACCAATCACATCCTCCCTCTCACCAATCACCTCCTCCCTCTCACCAATCACCTCCTCCTTCTCACCAATCACATCCTCCCTCTCACCAATCACCACTCACCAATCTATACATTTTGCCAATCAGGTCGTAGTTTGCCTCTTTTCCTCCAATCTGTCTATTGTTGATTAGAATTTCTGCAGAGGAAAAATGCTGACAACATTGCTGTGGAATATTGTTTGTATATTCTTTGTTAGACTACAATGAAAAGCCTGACACGTAGGCTGATGTCAGACAGGTGTGGAGTTTTCAGGTCTGAAGCTGTCGAAATTCAGACAACGAGAATCATGACAAATTTTTCCCGAAACGGAAATTTCAACATTTAAAATTCCTAAAAACGAGAATTTTAAAAAGTAAAATTCTGAAAACGGGAATTTCAATTCATAAAATTACAACAAAAGTAAAGAATCCCATACATAAAATTCAGAAGAATGAGAATCCAAATACTAAAAAAATTCGAGAACAGGAAGTGTTCTTCCAGAAATTTTTGACTCAAAGTAGTACTTCCAATGTATGTTGGAAGTACTACTTTGAAACTACAGTTTCAAAATCCAAATATTAAAAATTTAAAGTTTTTTTTATCAAAATCTAATTGAATATATTTTTTTTGGCTCAAAATCTCCGTTAATTCGAATGAAATCTCTACAGAAGATCCTAAGCCTTTAAACGATGAAATTTAATAAACAATCAAGACATTTTTTGTTCAATATACACAATTCATTTCGCTAATACATTCAAATAGTGACCCAATTAATATATACTGTATATAACAGTAAATAGGGAGGATGAGGTCTGACTGCCCCAAACTGTTGTAATTTGGTTCACTTTATTACTCCATTCCTTCTATTAATATCAAGCAGGTCACTTTAATGAATGTTTTTTTAATCCTTCTTCCCTTCTCCTTAACATTTCCTTTCTTGTTACCCTTCCTTGATCTCCTTTCTTGTTACCCTTCCTTGATCTCCTTTCTTGTTACCCTTCCTTGATCTCCTTTCTTGTTACCCTTCCTTGATCTCCTTTCTTGTTACCCTTCCTTGATTTCCTTTCTTGTTACCCTTCCTTGATCTCCTTTCTTGTTACCCTTCCTTGATCTCCTTTCTTGTTTCCTTTCCTTCCTTTCTCAGAACATGGTATCAGCACTAGCTATGTGTAGGGCAAGTTACGAGTTATCGGACGGTTCCACATTAGCGATGATACATAGAAAACAATGCTATTATAATTGCATTATCACAATTTTATCATTTTTTTATTTATTAATTTAAATTAAAATTAAAGGGAAATAATTTTTTTTTAATAATTACATGATCGAAAACGTGTAACTGTTCGATAAACCGTAACTTGCCCTAACACTTCATACTTTTAATTCTGCTTCATACTTGTACAAGAAATAAAAAGAATATATCATAGCTCAAGGAAATATAAAAACAATAGACCATCAAAAAATGCCTTATTAAACTCAGTAGTTTACACACAGAAATATATATATATATATATTTTTTAATCCACAGATATGTATCAGAATAGTTTTTTCCATCCTTTTTAATGATTTTCCTCACAGATACACTGGTGAAGACTTCTAAATGAAGTGAAGTGATTAGTGTTAGTGATTGGTAATTAGCTAAATAGAAAAGAAAGGATGCTTTTGCCGGTCAATCGGAACATACAAAACAACTAAAATGAAATAGTCTTATTCTTCTTGTGAGGGGATAATTAGCTATTGGAAATCTGTTTGTATCTTCAAATATGAAATCCAAAGTAGGTAGTCGGTATATACGATACACAGCTATTTTGTATCTCAGATACGTTGATCCAAACAACTGAATCCACACAGGTATTTCGTATCCAAGATACATTGATACAAACACACATATTAAGCCTATAGACACGTTGATCTAAACTATGGAACATACATACTTATTTCGTATCCCAGATACGTTGATGCATACCTTGGATAGACACACAGCTATTTTGTATCCTAGCTAGGGTGATGCAAACAATGGGATACACACGGCTATTTTGTATCTAAGATACATGTGCCCAGACAATGGGATACACACAGGTATGGATGCAATCTGCTCTTCCATATCAAGGTAACAATTCTATCAGTTGAAGGAGATCTCATTGGGGGTAAATATAGACCCTGTATGAGCCCAATGGGGGCTCAATAGCCCAATAAACAGACCGTATCAGCCCAATAGCATGCATAACACAGATAAGAGGTGGAGAGGAGGGGCTAAGTGATACCAAAGATATACTCTGATACGAACCAGTGGAATGGGGTAAGTTACTAGTTATCGCACGGGTACATATTTCCGATCAAAGAAGAAGAAGTCAATAGTATTTACCTTCTCGTTTAATTTGGTATCAGCGAAACCTGCAGGTATCACGGATACCAAATTTATTTTGGTATCCATATTTCATGCAGGTATCATGGATACCAAGTTAAATAATTATTACTACACAGTTTTGTCTTTACAAGATCGAAATTGTGGAACCACCCGACAACTCGAAACTTAACCCTACTATATTTATTTATTGTTTTATGACCACATCAGCCACATAACAATTGATTATACTGGTAAAGACTTTATGGTTCGACCCAAGAGAGCAATGGTTCAGCTTGTGTTTTTAAATTAGAAGTCTTTTATATCACTGTGACTTCAAAAAAATTAATTTCGGTCGTGAAGTGTTGAAAGAGTTCATGGCAATTCATCAGCATGAGCAGGTTTTGATTACAGCTTAGAAGGCATTGTTAGCCAACAGCTGGAATGTTGGGGCAAAAGATTCTCCTGAACTGACGAGAAGTGATTGGGACTGACTTTGAAAGGGGGGGGGGTTAGAGAGGTTGGTGGGGGTTAGGAGGTGGGGGGTGACCGAAATACTGAGATACAAAAGAGGATTGAAGGGAGAAAGGTTTTCCCTTTTACCAGACTAGGTGAGAATAGATAGAAATGAGTTGGCAGTTTCGATCTTCAAGTTGCTTGTACACAGTCAAAGAATTAGGGCTATTTGAAAGCTTGATTTAGAATAAATAGTTAATGTGCACTGCTCTGTGTGGCTTAGACTGTATGTATCACAACACACAGAAAAAAATTTACTCATATTTAATGAGTCATCAATTAATGCTTTTAGCAAATTTATTATGTGAGTTGGTTGACTTTATTCATGTTTTGACGTGGTAAAAAAACTATGACGTGGTGTGTCATCGGACATAAGTTAATTCAATTCATTTTATAGATTGAATCAACTTACCATGAGAGTTAGAGTTACTTTTTTGAGAATTTTAAAGTATGTTAAAACAACTATGACAGAGTGTATTGTAGTAACTCACAAAGACTGTTAATTCAATGTATCTGGTGTATAAATTAACTTACTATGAGAGTTGGCGCTACTTTTTTTAAGTTTAGGTGTGAGTCAAAACGACTGTTTTTTTAACCAACGTCTATTTAACTCATCTTAAGTAGTACCTGCAACTCACCACGTAGGTAGGGTCGAAATAAAATCACACAAATAAGTCAAAACAAATCAAATTTGATTTGACTCAACTAATCCATTCTCTGTGCGTATGGTCCACACTCCACACTGTGGTTAATCCCCTCATCTTTGAGCCGTTGGTTGTGTCATGGTTTTAAGTCAGGACTGGCATCGGATTTCGATAAGTAGACACTGTACTACTGTCTGCAACAACAGACTTAGGGGGTAATGTGTGAGTTTCTTCTCTTGGAAATGCTGAGCAAGCGAAAAATGAAATACTTTTGTCTAACGACAATGAACAAGCGACAGTCTGCTACAATATTGATTTGGGCATGTGCCCTGTTATCGGACAGTTCCACATTTTCGATAACATATTTTTTTTTATAAATTAACATTTTAAAACTGGTTATTTCAATTTGTATCCATGATACCTGCATGTATCATGGATACCAATTGAAATAAAAGTGGATACCTGCAGGTATCATGGATACCAATTGAAATAAAAGTGGATACCTGCAAATATTAAGGATACCAATTGAAATGAAAGTGGATACCTGCAGGTATCATGGATACCAATTGAAATAACCAGAAAAAATATCAAAATTATATTTTTTTCTTATATGATCGAAGATGTGTAACTGTCCGATAACTCAGCACTTACCCTACAGACACATATAAACAGTAACAATGTAATCATTGGGCTATGACATCAATCATCAGAACTTCTTTTCAATTTAAAGAAGGCAATATTGCAATAACCACTGGGGAAATTTACCGGCTCTACAGTATGATGATAACAATAAGATGAACATATTGGGTGAATATTAGATGGAGGTTTAGATGTTAGAGTACAGCTTTTGAAAATGTACCTATTGCGTAAATTAAAATACTTAGGTTAAACCATAGTAAATAAATAGTTATAAACATTCAAATTATACCATTTTGAAAACATCCCACCATAATCTGCTATGTGTCTCTCTTCCCACCATAATCTGCTATGTGTCTCTCTTCTCACCATAATCTGCTATGTGTCTCTCTTCCCACCATAATCTGCTATGTGTCTCTCTTCCCACCATAATCTGCTATGTGTCTCTCTTCTCACCATAATCTGCTATGTGTCTCTCTTCCCACCATAATCTGCTATGTGTCACTATCTTCCCACCATAATCTGCTATGTGTCTCTCTTCCCACCATAATCTGCTATGTGTCTCTCTTCCCACCATAATCTGCTATGTGTCACTATCTTCCCACCATAATCTGCTATGTGTCTTTCTTCCCACCATAATCTGATATGTGTCTTTCTTTCCACCATAATCTGCTATGTGTCACTATCTTCCCACCATAATCTGCTATGTGTCTTTCTTCCCGCCACAATCTGCTATGTGTCTCTCTTCCCACCATAATCTGCGATGTGTCACTCTCTTCCCACCATAATCTGCTATGTGTCACTATCTTCCCACCATAATCTGCTATGTGTCTTTCTTCCCGCCACAATCTGCTATGTGTCTCTCTTCCCACCATAATCTGCGATGTGTCACTCTCTTCCCACCATAATCTGCGATGTCTCTCTCTTCCCACCATAATAATTTCTCTTCCCACCATAATTTGCGATGTCACTCTCTTCCACAATAATCTGCGATGTCTCTCTCTTCCCACCATAATAATTTCTCTTCCCACCATAATCTGCGATATGTCTCCTTTAGGTTGCAACTGGTGTACCATAGCAGAGAAAGGCAAGCAGGCAATTCATTGCAGTCTCCATTAGCCAAATTAATGTCCTTTTCATTAGTACATACCACACGTTCTACCGAGATGATCTCCCTCTAAGAGATATACAGTACAATACACCGTATACTGGAGAGAAGTGAAGGGCCGTACACACGTAGGGTTTTTTTAAGTCTTTCCACCAGACATTTTGCTAAGCTCCTCCTACTTTTACCACGAGAATATAAGAAATTATTATTATTTATTTTAGTTGGTATCCATGATACCTGCAGGACAGGTATCATGGATACCAACTGAAATAGTTATACGATTTATATAGTTTTTTCTCATATTCTCGTGGAAAAAGTAGGAGGAGCTTAGCAAAAAGTCTGGTGGAAAGACTTAAAAAACCCTACGTGTGTACGGCCCTTAAGAGATCTACAGTAGAGAAGTTATCACGTATGTTATAAATATATTACCATATATGGTATATATAAGCTAGCTATATATACCATATATTACCATATATGGTATATATAAGCTAGCTATATATACCATATAAAATAAGTTGAATTACACAATATTCGAGATTACAGTAAAAATACTCTATAATGAACGCAACGTCCTGAGTAATGAACTACCCTGTATAGTGAAAACATTTTCTTTATTCTGCTATAATGGCCCTTAGCTATAGAAAAATGTTGTCCATTTTATAGTAACCTTAAAGAAAATTTGTTTACTATAGAGGCTATTTCCTTACTCAGGACACTACTTCACTATAGAGGATTTCATTATAGAGGAGTTAAACTGTATTGAGAACGCGTTATTCTTAACGGGCAAGTACACTAGCAAGGAATATTCTTCAAAGTAATTTTCGATGTTTTCCCCATTGAAATATATACGTTTAACGGGGGTTTACCTTCTGCTTCAGAACCAAAAGTCATATCACTGACGTCAAAAGGAAATACAAGAGACTGAAAAAAGCAGTCAGAAAGAAAAGTGGCCCCATGATAGTTACTGTTAACAATGAACTTTATTTAAATTTCACGAAGATAACTTTCTCTTCTTTTTTGTTTGCCATCTTTTAGCATAAAAATGACAAAGGGTTTACACAGTGAAAAGTTAGAAGGTAGAAACATTTTATAATTTAGTTAGGGAACATAAGAGGGATATCGAAATAATGGAAACACAAATATTGTAACTGAAAATGCAACAATATTTTATGTACGCTATATAAGTTAAAATAAACTTTGTCACAATTTGTATCTTTTCGAGGGTAAGTTCCGAGTTATCGGACGGTTTCACATTTTCGATCATATAAGAAAAAAGGATATTTTGAAATTGTAATTCGTTATTTAATTTGTATCTATGATACTTACATGTATCATGTATACCAATTAAAATAAGAGTTAAATAATCATTATTATATACTTATATGATCGAAAATGTGAAACCATCCGATAACTTGGAACTATAGCCACAAAATGATAATAATTATTATATATATTCTCCATTAACAAACAAGTTAAATACTTTTGATAATCTTAATTAATAACCTTAGCAGACTAATACGTTCTCTCAGATAATCTCCATTAACTAATCAACTAATCGCATTAGCATAATGCCAATCATTGCTTAGTACAGTACAGCAAATATGGAATTAAATACATAATGCATATTAATTCATCTTTCAAATGGTATCTACAGTTATTTAACGGAATTAATCTCACAATTGTTTCATTGTCTCATAATAAGCACAATAATAATTATTTTCCTGATTTTAACAACCTAGAATAATAAATAATCATTTAGTAGTAATTATTATTATAGAGTATCCGTGCTACGTCATTCAATTTTCCCCCCCTCCCTCTGTGATTTGTAAACAAACAATGATATTTACTGTCTTTATATGCTACTATTTGTTGTTAATTTGAACCTCCTTCACTTCCAGAATGCGATGAGTGTCCAGGAGTGTCTGATATGGCCCAGCGCAACCATGGGGCAACCCGATGCAACTCA
Organism: Caprella mutica; assembly: GCA_947561585.1. NCBI lineage: Eukaryota > Metazoa > Arthropoda > Malacostraca > Amphipoda > Caprellidae > Caprella > Caprella mutica. The sequence goes on from CANNZV010000715.1 coordinate 42,070, forward strand.
TCAACAGCGCCGCAACCATCAACCAAAGAACAACCAATCAGAATGGAGGCAAACTCCATATCCTCCTCTTCCTCCTCCTCTAAACTTAGCTCATCTAAGAAGAAGAAGAGGACTCCGCCGGGGGGTGGAGAGGCGGTGGATGCAGAGATACAAGTGGTGGAGGTAACGACAAAGGAGACCCGTATAGATATTCCCACCAGTGGGGATGACTGCAGTCACGCGTGGAAGAGAAAGAGGAGACGGTCTTCCACCGATATAGTCTCGGCCCCATTTAGCAAAGTAGAATACGTGGGGAGTAGGAGGCAAGAAATGCTCAGGGGTATTGTTAGTTTATTAGTGACCGTAGTTGTTAGTATACCGATATCATTAGTGATTGTGTTAGTGCTGCCCATGGCTATACTAGTTAAGACCATTACCACTGCCTGCTGTCATCCAAGATACTCTGGATGCAGTTCCTACGACTCTCTATCTTCACAAGATGCCTATTTATTCTCCCAGAACAGTGAACCGGTGTTCCACAGCGTGCTGGTCCTTGAAGGAGTCATTCCAATGGCCCGCTTACGCCAGGTGGTTTCGTCCAGAGTTCTCTTCGCCAAGAATGGCGGGGGACAGTTGATGTACGCGCGGTTCACCGATCGGGTAAAAGTTCTTCCAACTGGACCAGCATGGGTTCAGGATAAGAGTTTTCAAGTGGAGAATCATATTATTCCCGGACCCATTATCGAGTCGAAAGAAGAACTCGAGGAGTACGTCTCAGATCTTCTGAGCAAGTCTTTGAATCTGAAGCGCCCTCTGTGGGAGATAATTGTGATAGAAGGTATAGGGTCATCCAGTGAATCTTTTCTCATCTGTAGATTTCATCCTTGCTTAGCTGATGGCGTTTCTCTGATGCGTGTCCTGTGCCACGCTCTCTCTGACAATCAAATAAAGCATTTACCTTCCAAACCTCATTTCGGTTCGGCAACTTACGCCACAAGCGTCATCCTATCGGGCATTTTCGCCCCTTACACTCTCATCAAGTGGCTTTATTTTTCACCAAGAGAAAAAAATCTTCTAACACACTCACACTATTTCGTCAACAGACGAGAATTAGACAAGACTATTACCTACAACAATTTACGACGGCATTCCGCCAGCAACAAGGTAGAACAAGCTAGATCTACGAACAACGAATCTGCTCGTAGCGGCTACGTGGTCAGGTGGAGTGCCGGGATCGCTCTTTCTAAAGTGACTCGAGTGAAACTGGTGATGCGGGCAACACTCAATGACGTCATCTTGTCCAGTTTGTCCGGTGCTCTTCGTAAGACTTTGCAGAAAAGAGGACTGGACAACCCTCCTGATGTTCGGGTGAGTTTATTAAAACACTGTCCTTTGTTTTAATTTTGTTTTATGTTGTAAGTTATTAGAAATAGGGTAAGTTCCAAGTTGTTGTTCCAATATAAAATATCTATTCTTTAACTACGATTCATACAGGTAACATGGACAGCAATTAAAATGAAAGTTAAATACCAATTACTAAATATTTTTTTCCTACGTGTTCGAAAATCTGGAGCCGTCTGATAACTCGAAACTTACCCAAGTATTCATGGTAGAAATTTCAGTAGATATTCCCAAATCAATGAATTTTCTCTGAATAAATATGATTTAATTCATTTGAATAAATATAATATACATAAAAGAATTAAAACTTCATCATCAGACTTATTATTCTTAGGGAAATTATACTGGAACTTTTGATGAGAAAATCAGGCAGCCTTTAAAAGAAAAATAAATGACAGTTGCACTAGGAACGTGGTTTCAGTTGAGGGCCGTACACACTTAGGTTTTTTACTTTCCATCAGACTTTTTACTTAGCTCCTCCTACTTTTTCCACGAGAATATAAGAAAAAACGATATAACTACCTTCGCAATCTTGCGGAAGGTTTTATTTTCATCGGAATTTATTTATTTATTTATCATCTTGTTATTCGCTTAACTGAAAAAGTGTACAACCAAATTGCCTGAAATTTGGTGAAACGATTGGTCAATGTTCAGTGACCTGCTGGTAGTCTTTTGGGAGTGACTGGGTCAAAAGTCAAGGTCACGGTCATTTATAACTCAAAAAGTATCAAACCATATTGCATGAAACTTGGTGGAACGATTGGTCAATATGCAAGAACCATTTTGATAGATTCTGGGAGTGATCGGGTCAAAGGTCAAAGATCAAGGTCAAGGCCATTTGTAACTCAAAAAGTATTCAACCAAATTGTCTGAAATTTGATGGTACAATTGGTCAATGACCAGGAACGATCTGGTAGAATTTTGGAAGCGATCCGGTCAAAGGCAAAGGTCAAGGTCGTTTATAACTCAAAAAGTATTGTACCATATTGCATGAAACTTGGTGGGACGATTGGTTATTATCCAGTTAGCAGTTTCCTTAATTTTGGGAGAACGGGTCATAGCGGAGGGAACGGTATGCGCTCTACCGAGTGCAAATAATCTAGTTATTATTTATTTTAGTTAGTATCTATGATACCTGCAGGTATCATATCTGTCTATTTACCGTGTAAAGAGTCTCCCTACCGTGTGTACCGTCTCCCTACCGTGTGTACAGTCTCTCTACTGTGTATACCGTCTCTCTACCGTGTGTACCGTCTACCTACCGTATGTATCGTCTCTCTACCGTATGTACCGTCTCCCTACCGTGTGTACCGTCTCCCTACCGTGTGTACAGTCTCTCTACTGTGTATACCGTCTCTCTACCGTGTGTACCGTCTCCCTACCGTATGTACCGTCTCCCTACCGTGTGTACAGTCTCTCTACCGTGTGTACAGTCTCTCTACTGTGTATACCGTCTCTCTACCGTGTGTACAGTCTCTCTACTGTGTATACCGTCTCTCTACCGTGTAAACCGTCTCTCTACCGTGTGTACCGTCTCTCTACCGTGTATACGGTCTCCCTACCGTGCGTACCGTCTCCCTACCGTGTGTACCGTCTCCCCACCGTGTGTACCGTCTCCTTACCGTGTGTACCGTTTCCTTACCGTGTTTACCGTCTCTCTACCGTGTGTACCGTCTCTCTACCGTGTATACCATCTACCTACCGTATATACCGTCTCCCTACAGTCTCCCTACCTTGTATACCGTCTCCCTACCGTGTATACCGTCTCCTTACCGTGTGTAGCGTCTCTCTACCGTGTATACCGTCTCCTTACCGTATGTACAGTCTCTCTACCGTGTATACCGTCTCTCTACCGTGTATACCATCTACCTACCGTATATACCGTCTCCCTACAGTCTCCCTACCGTGTATACCGTCTCCCTACCGTGTATACCGTCTCCTTGCCGTGTGTAGCGTCTCTCTACCGTGTATACTGTCTCCTTACCGTATGTACAATCTCCTTACCGTGTATACCGTCTCCTTACCGTATGTACCGTCTCCTTACCGTGTATACCGTCTCCTTACCGTGTGTAGCGTCTCTTTACCGTGTATACCGTCTCCCTACCGTGTATACCGTCTCTCTACCGTGTGTAGCGTCTCTCTACCGTGTATACCGTCTCCTTACCGTATGTACCGTCTCCTTACCGTGTATACCGTCTCCTTACCGTATGTAGCGTCTCTCTACCGTATATACCGTCTCTCTACCGTATATACCATCTTCCTACCGTTAGGCTGAGGTCATTAAGTTCAATTAATATCAGAGATGGTAGCACTGATACCAACTTCTACAGATGAGTTCCCGAACTTTTGTGTCAATCTGCATAATCAATGGCAAATTATATCAATATTGCTAATGAAACACTCGTTATTGAGTCCAACTATCACACTTTAGAACTGGGGTAAGTTCCACAGTATCGAACGTTTACACAATTACGACCATTTAGGAGAAACTATTTAATAATAAAACTAGATAAAGTGTTACATTATATGTCTATTTCTTATATGATCGAAAAGTGGAACCGTCCGTTAACTCGGAATTTAACCTATGTTATAAATTGGAATTTTTTTTCTGCTGAATGATATTTAAGAACACTATTAATATAGTATCATAAAATTACATTGTGTAGTAAAATATGGAAACTTGAAATATAGGAAATTCAGATATAATATTAAAAAACATTTTTAAAATTTTAATGTATACAAAAAATTAAATTGAAAGTCAATCATCTAATAATAGTACATACATTATTTATTATCTATATTCCATATGTATCCCTGATACGAGAATATCTGCTGTATCACTGATACAGACTCTCCTAGAACTTTGCGCTAAAATATTGCGATAATAGTATAATTTATTTAGCAGGGGAGATATTCTTCTAATAAATATAAACAAGAGGCACTAATGAAAATATGCCCTATAAATAATATGCCTCTAACAAATGGTGAGAAATCGGTAAATAGACACATATTAGAATATGGTATTTCTAACATAGATCTTTCACGGAGGGTAGGATTTGTACAGCAACATGTTCTTAGTACAGTAAATACATATATTAGAATGTATAGTATTTTTCCAGCTCCTCGATCGCATAGATCTTTCAGTGGGTAGAAGGACAAAACGCCTACGGACAAAACGCCTATGGACAAAACGCCTACGGACAAAACGCCTATGGACAAAACGCCTAACGGACAAAACGCCAAACGGACAAAAGGCCAAGAGCACAAAACGCCAAGCGGACAAAACGCCTAACAGACAAAATGCCTAATGGTCAAAATACCTAACGGACAAAATGCCTAATATACCAAATATATGAATACCTTACCTTAACGTTTTAGTGTTACGATAGTACAATCACACATATATTTCACTGACGGTACAGCACCAAGTGTTATAGTGTTGGGATAGTACCGTATAACCTGCGGTACGTGTTGTTCTCGGGAGAGGACGGAGCACAATTCTTATCCACAGCAAAACAATTCCGGAGAAATAATTTCACCGGAGATGAAGGGGGGAGGGGAGGGGTGGAGAGAGTTATTAGGACACGGGCAGTTGGTTGTGAAATAGACATCAGCAGCTGTGGCAATATTAGAACGGACACAGCGAGAACAACGGGCACTGACAATCTGAGACACAGTTGTCAGAATACAAATTAGCGTAGGATGGAATTAACTACCTTATGTTATTTACCTTGGAGATATGAGATAGAGAGAGTTATTCACCTTGGAGATATGAGATAGAGAGAGTTATTTACCTTGGAGATATGAGATAGAGAGAGTTATTTACCTTGGAGATATGAGATAGAGAGAGTCATTCACCATGGAGATATGAGATAGAGAGAGTTATTTACCTTGGAGATATGAGATAGAGAGAGTTATTTACCTTGGAGATATGAGATAGAGAGAGTTATTTACCTTGGAGATATGAGATAGAGAGAGTCATTCACCTTGGAGATATGAGATAGAGAGAGTTATTTACCTTGGAGATATGAGATAGAGAGAGTCATTCACCTTGGAGATATGAGATAGAGAGAGTTATTTACCTTGGAGATATGAGATAGAGAGAGTCATTCACCATGGAGATATGAGATAGAGAGAGTTATTTACCTTGGAGATATGAGATAGAGAGAGTTATTTACCTTGGAAATATGAGATAGAGAGAGTCATTCACCATGGAGATATGAGATAGAGAGAGTCATTCACCATGGAGATATGAGATAGAGAGAGTTATTTACCTTGGAGATATGAGATAGAGAGAGTCATTCACCATGGAGATATGAGATAGAGAGAGTTATTTACCTTGGAGATATGAGATAGAGAGAGTCATTCACCATGGAGATATGAGATAGAGAGAGTTATTTACCTTGGAGATATGAGATAGAGAGAGTTATTTACCTTGGAGATATGAGATAGAGAGAGTCATTCACCATGGAGATATGAGATAGAGAGAGTTATTCACCATGGAGATATGAGATAGAGAGAGTTATTCACCATGGAGATATGAGATAGAGAGAGTCATTCACCATGGAGATATGAGATAGAGAGAGTTATTTACCTTGGAGATATGAGATAGAGAGAGTCATTCACCTTGGAGATATGAGATAGAGAGAGTTATTTACCTTGGAGATATGAGATAGAGAGAGTTATTCACCATGGAGATATGAGATAGAGAGAGTTATTCACCATGGAGATATGAGATAGAGAGAGTTATTTACCTTGGAGATATGAGATAGAGAGAGTCATTCACCATGGAGATATGAGATAGAGAGAGTTATTCACCATGGAGATATGAGATAGAGAGAGTTATTTACCTTGGAGATATGAGATAGAGAGAGTCATTCACCATGGAGATATGAGATAGAGAGAGTTATTTACCTTGGAGATATGAGATAGAGAGAGTTATTTACCTTGGAGATATGAGATAGAGAGAGTCATTCACCATGGAGATATGAGATAGAGAGAGTCATTCACCATGGAGATATGAGATAGAGAGAGTTATTTACCTTGGAGATATGAGATAGAGTCATTCACCATGGAGATATGAGATAGAGAGAGTTATTTACCTTGGAGATATGAGATAGAGAGAGTCATTCACCATGGAGATATGAGATAGAGAGAGTTATTTACCTTGGAGATATGAGATAGAGAGAGTTATTTACCTTGGAGATATGAGATAGAGAGAGTCATTCACTATGGAGATATGAGATAGAGAGAGTTATTCACCATGGAGATATGAGATAGAGAGAGTTATTCACCATGGAGATATGAGATAGAGAGAGTCATTCACCATGGAGATATGAGATAGAGAGAGTTATTTACCTTGGAGATATGAGATAGAGAGAGTCATTCACCTTGGAGATATGAGATAGAGAGAGTTATTTACCTTGGAGATATGAGATAGAGAGAGTCATTCACCATGGAGATATGAGATAGAGAGAGTTATTCACCATGGAGATATGAGATAGAGAGAGTTATTTACCTTGGAGATATGAGATAGAGAGAGTTATTCACCATGGAGATATGAGATAGAGAGAGTCATTCACCATGGAGATATGAGATAGAGAGAGTTATTTACCTTGGAGATATGAGATAGAGAGAGTTATTCACCTTGGAGATATGAGATAGAGAGAGTCATTCACCATGGAGATATGAGATAGAGAGAGTTATTCACCATGGAGATATGAGATAGAGAGAGTCATTCACCTTGGAGATATGAGATAGAGAGAGTTATTCACCATGGAGATATGAGATAGAGAGAGTCATTCACCTTGGAGATATGAGATAGAGAGAGTTATTTACCTTGGAGATATGAGATAGAGAGAGTCATTCACCATGGAGATATGAGATAGAGAGAGTTATTCACCATGGAGATATGAGATAGAGAGAGTTATTTACCTTTGAGATATGAGATAGAGAGAGTCATTCACCATGGAGATATGAGATAGAGAGAGTTATTCACCATGGAGATATGAGATAGAGAGAGTTATTCACCAAGGAAATATGAGATAGAGAGAGTCATTCACCATGGAGATATGAGATAGAGAGAGTTATTTACCTTGGAGATATGAGATAGAGAGAGTCATTCACCTTGGAGATATGAGATAGAGAGAGTTATTTACCTTGGAGATATGAGATAGAGAGAGTCATTCACCTCGGAGATATGAGATAGAGAGAGTTATTTACCTTGGAGATATGAGATAGAGAGAGTCATTCACCATGGACATATGAGATAGAGAGAGTCATTCACCATGGAGATATGAGATAGAGAGAGTTATTTACCTTGGAGATATGAGATAGAGAGAGTCATTCACCTTGGAGATATGAGATAGAGAGAGTCATTCACCTTGGAGATATGAGATAGAGAGAGTTATTTACCTTGGAGATATGAGATAGAGAGAGTCATTCACCATGGACATATGAGATAGAGAGAGTTATTCACCTTGGAGATATGAGATAGGGAGAGTTATTTACCTTGGAGATATGAGATAGAGAGAGTCATTCACCTTGGAGATATGAGATAGAGAGAGTTATTTACCTTGGAGATATGAGATAGAGAGAGTCATTCACCATGGACATATGAGATAGAGAGAGTCATTCACCATGGAGATATGAGATAGAGAGAGTTATTTACCTTGGAGATATGAGATAGAGAGAGTCATTCACCTTGGAGATATGAGATAGAGAGAGTCATTCACCTTGGAGATATGAGATAGAGAGAGTTATTTACCTTGGAGATATGAGATAGAGAGAGTCATTCACCATGGACATATGAGATAGAGAGAGTTATTCACCTTGGAGATATGAGATAGAGAGAGTTATTTACCTTGGAGATATGAGATAGAGAGAGTCATTCACCTTGGAGATATGAGATAGAGAGAGTTATTTACCTTGGAGATATGAGATAGAGAGAGTCATTCACCATGGACATATGAGATAGAGAGAGTTATTCACCTTGGAGATATGAGATAGAGAGAGTTATTTACCTTGGAGATATGAGATAGAGAGAGTCATTCACCTTGGAGATATGAGATAGAGAGAGTCATTCACCTTGGAGATATGAGATAGAGAGAGTTATTTACCTTGGAGATATGAGATAGAGAGAGTCATTCACCTTGGAGATATGAGATAGAGAGAGTTATTTACCTTGGAGATATGAGATAGAGAGAGTCATTCACCATGGACATATGAGATAGAGAGAGTCATTCACCTTGGAGATATGAGATAGAGAGAGTTATTCACCTTGGAGATATGAGATAGAGAGAGTTATTTACCTTGGAGATATGAGATAGGGAGAGTTATTTACCTTGGAGATATGAGATAGAGAGAGTTATTTACCTTGGAGATATGAGATAGAGAGAGTTATTTACCTTGGAGATATGAGATAGAGAGAGTTATTCACCATGGACATATGAGATAGAGAGAGTTATTCACCTTGGAGATATGAGATAGAGAGAGTTATTCACCTTGGAGATATGAGATAGAGAGAGTTATTCACCATGGAGATATGAGATAGAGAGAGTTATTCACCTTGGAGATATGAGATAGAGAGAGTTATTTACCTTGGAGATATGAGATAGAGAGAGTTATTTACCATGGAGATATGAGATAGAGAGAGTCATTTACCTTGGAGATATGAGATAGAGAGAGTTATTTACCATGGAGATATGAGATAGAGAGAGTTATTTACCATGGAGATAATCATAACGAGGAGTTACAAGAAACAGTGAACCTTCTAAGGGCATAATTGTTCATACAAGAAAGATCCTTTTGTGTAGTAACCACGCTAGTATCGGCGACCAGAACTGAACAACGTACTCCAATAGTTTTCTTACAAAGGAATTGTAAAGGGTGAGTACAGTCTCCCTGTTTCGGTAAGTAAATTGCCTCTTGATAAGTCCAGAGATCTTGTTTGCCCTTCTTTAGGGGTTCAAGCTCTGTATGGAGAAGTTCAGATCACGGGTGATCAGAATACCAAGATGCTTTTGTTCATGGGTAGACTTTATTGGAGCCCCAAGCAAAGTGTAGATGGCTTCCGGGATCCAAGAACCTACATGGAGCACTCAACACTTATTCATGGTGAAAAGCATCTGCCACCAATACAAATAGTCTCTAATCTTCAACAGGTCTCCCTGGATTTATTGACGACAAATCGTGTCGACTGCGAATTTGGAAATTCTACTGCCAAACCCAACCTCTAGTTCGTTAATATAAAGTAGTTGATAAAGAGCAGTGAACCAAGAACCGATCCTTGTGGAACTGGACTTGTGTTATTTTCCTTGGATATGGGATAGATAATGTGCTACTTTTGGTAGATATAGCCCTTGTACATGGTAGGCAAATAGAAGCCTTATATTTGATAGATATACCTTTTATCTACACTCTATATTAAATTATCAGCAGAAACATCAAGGCTAACATCTTTCCCTCTCTTTTGGTCAATCGTCTAAAGGCTTTCCCTATATACTCTAAAGGCTTTCCCTCTACATATATTGCAAAGGCTTTCCCTCTATACTCTGAAGGCTTTCCCTCTACATATATTGCAAAGGCTTTCCCTATATACTCTAAAGGCTTTCTCTCTACATATATTGCAAAGGCTTTCCCTCTACACTCTAAAGGCTTTCCCTCTACATATATTGCAAAGGCTTTCCCTCTATACTCTAAAGGCTTTCCCTCTACATATATTGCAAAGGCTTTCCCTCTACACTCTAAAGGCTTTCCCTCAACATATATTGCAAAGGCTTTCCCTCTATACTCTAAAGGCTTTCCCTCTACATATATTGCAAAGGCTTTCCCTATATACTCTAAAGGCTTTCCCTCTACATATATTGCAAAGGCTTTCCCTCTACACTCTAAAGGCTTTCCCTCTACATATATTGCAAAGGCTTTCCCTCTACACTCTAAAGGCTTTCCCTCTACATATATTGCAAAGGCTTTCCCTCTACACTCTAAAGGCTTTCCCTCTACATATATTGCAAAGGCTTTCCCTCTACACTCTAAAGGCTTTCCCTCAACATATATTGCAAAGGCTTTCCCTCTACATATATTGCAAAGGCTTTCCCTCTACATATATTGCAAAGGCTTTCCCTCTACATATATTGCAAAGGCTTTCCCTCTACACTCTAAAGGCTTTCCCTCTACATATATTGCAAAGGCTTTCCCTCTACATATATTGCAAAGGCTTTCCCTCCTCTCTACTGATCCTCTGTCGCCACACAGACACAATGGTTAGTCTCCTAATAAGATGTCTGGCAGCAGCCTGTCTATTTAGTGCAATAATGCAACTGCCCACTGTCTAATTAGGACATTTTAAATAAAAATAACATTTAATTAAATTATTCACTGGTTGGTGTGTCATATGTGATACAATTGGAGGGCACTTTCCCCTACGTTCGCACATTATTTGTTCTACTTTAGGATAAGTATTGGAGGTAAAAAATATTTGAAATCAATCTGATTTAGATTGATTGATTGATTTAGTGGCTTTGATTGATTTAGTGGCTTTAGTGTCAAATGACGGTTATACTTGGTCAAAGTGACTGCTTTAGTTGGTCAAAGTGACTGCTTTAATTGGTCAAATGACTGTTATACTTGGTCAAAGTGATTGCTTTAGTTGGTCAAAGTGACTGCTTTAATTGGTCAAATGACTGTTATACTTGGTCAAAGTGATTGCTTTAGTTGGTCAAAGTGACTGCTCAAGTTGGTCAAAGTGACTGCACTTTGCAGTTCAGGAGATCAAAGAAAAGATCTCCCGAAGGTTTATTTCACGGTTTAGACTCTCTGGCGGCCATCTTTGAAATGTAACTAGCAGCAATTTCTCTCTCCATCTCCTTATGTCAAATCAAAGCGAAACACATTAGTAAAGGGCCTTGCACACGTAGGGTTTTTTAACTCTTTCCACCTGACTTTTTGCTAAGCTCCTCCTACTACTTTTTCCTCGAGAATATAAGAAAAACTATGTAAATAAAATAAATAGTTATATAGTTTTTGCTCATATTCTCCATAATGTGCCAAAAACATAACAGTGAGAAAAAAAATGAATCGCTAATTTAACTAAAATTAGTTTATCCTTCATCTGATTATATAAGTACTAGAGTAGGTTACGCATTTCAGTATAGTTAGCATTGCCGTACAGATACGTATTCCCGTACAATTACGTATTCCCGTACAGTTACGCATTCCCGTACAGTTACGTATTCCCGTACAGTTACGTATTCCCGTACAGTTACGTATTCCCGTACAGTTACGCATTCCCGTACAGTTACGTATTCCCGTACAGTTACGTATTCCCGTACAGTTACGTATTCCCGTACAGTTACGCATTCCCGTACAGTTACGTATTCCCGTACACCAAATTTACTGGTCAATTCGTTTCAAAAACTGTTTATTTATACAGATAATAGTTCAATGGATTAAAATAAAAAGCCACTGTGACACGTTCTACCAAACTGTCAGTATATTCATATTATAAGTAACTAATGTACGAAGTGCGTAATGGAGGGTATAACGTAATTCACCCTGCCTCAATACCAAAATCCTCTTATATAACTCGCACACCTTTAAAGGATTCGAATTGAATATTCGAATGGGAGAAAAAGATTCGCATCTAAAAGCAGTCATGCGGAGCTGGCCCTGCACAATAATATTTTCATCTCCTTTCAATCTTTGAATGTGGTCCGAATTCTGAAATTCATGCAAGTGGACTTCAGGATTCGACCAAAACATTTCCACAATTCGAAGATTCGGGTCACCAATCACTTTGGCCTTAGTTCCGAGTTATCGAACAGCTCCACATTCTCGATCAAAATGTGGACCCGTTCTATAACGTGGCACTTACCGTAATGGCCATATGGCTGCCGTCAAACTTTCACGCATTCATTCATGAAAAAATGCTTAGTCAGCAGAATTGAACTGCTGTGGAATGTTTTGGAGAGAGAAGAGAGTCTCTGACTCAAAGTTTAGCAATAAAAGACTCCCGGTGACTCACAATTTCATTAGGGAGAGTCAATTAGGAGCTCTTGCGGTCACAGTTAGCCATCTTCATTGGTCACTTTGGAAATCTCTACGGAATTAACTACCACATTTTCAACAAAAAATGTACAAGGAAATTCTTCATCAAATCTTTACAATTCACCTCTGTATCATTTACCTCTGTATCATTTACCACTGTATCATTTACCTCTGTATCATTTACCTCTGTATCATTTACCTCTGTATCATTTACCTCTGTATCATTTACCTCTGTATCATTTACCTCTGTATCATTTACCTCTGTATCATTTACCTCTGTATCATTTACCTCTGTATCATTTACCTCTGTATCATTTACCTCTGTATCATTTACCTCTGTATCATTTACCTCTGTATCATTTACCACTGTATCATTTACCACTGTATCATTTACCACTGTATTATTTACCTCTGTATCATTTACCTCTGTATCATTTACCTCTGTATCATTTACCTCTGTATCATTTACCACTGTATCATTTACCTCTGTATAATTTAGCTCTGTATCATTTACCTCTGTATCATTTACCACTGTATCATTTACCTCTGTATCATTTACCACTGTATCATTTACCTCTGTATCATTTACCACTGTATCATTTACCACTGTATCATTTACCTCTGTATCATTTACCAGTGTATCATTTACCACTGTATCATTTACCACTGTATCATTTACCTCTGTATCATTTACCTCTGTATCATTTACCACTGTATCATTTACCACTGTATCATTTACCACTGTATCATTTACCACTGTATCATTTACCTCTGTATCATTTACCTCTGTATCATTTACCTCTGTATCATTTACCACTGTATCATTTACCTCTGTATCATTTACCTCTGTATCATTTACCACTGTATCATTTACCTCTGTATCATTTACCACTGTATCATTTACCTCTGTATCATTTACCACTGTATCATTTACCACTGTATCATTTACCTCTGTATCATTTACCAGTGTATCATTTACCACTGTATCATTTACCTCTGTATCATTTACCTCTGTATCATTTACCTCTGTATCATTTACCACTGTATCATTTACCTCTGTATCATTTACCTCTGTATCATTTACCTCTGTATCATTTACCTCTGTATCATTTACCTCTGTATCATTTACCACTGTATCATTTACCACTGTATCATTTACCTCTGTATCATTTACCTCTGTATCATTTACCACTGTATCATTTACCTCTGTATCATTTACCAGTGTATCATTTACCTCTGTATCATTTACCACTGTATCATTTACCTCTGTATCATTTACCAGTGTATCATTTACCACTGCAAATTCACCACTCATTAATTACTATTTAATTAATGTTACAAGTTCTCATTTCGGAAATAATTGGATTCAGACAATATATTTTTGGACTCCGATAAAGAAATCCGGATTCGATTTCTCGCACAATTTATTATAAGAGGATTTAAAGTGAAAGGTTTAATATATTATCTGCATGGATAAACTGTTTGAAGGCTTTAATGTATTATACTCAAAATATATTACTTCACTAAATCAATGGCATATACGTATAGCAAGAAAGAAATTAACGCGATTAGTTATGTATTACATGAACACTGCAAAAAATAAAGCAAATCATTAATAAATAATTTTCAAGATATTTTAAATTGTACAATATATAGTAAATTACGAATTATCGGTCAGTTTCACATCTTCGGTCATATAAGAAAAAACGATATTAATATTGTTATTTTATTTTTATTGGTATCCATGATACCTGCAGGTATCATGGATACAAATAAAAATAAAAATTAAATAACAATTATTATATCGTTTTTTCTCATATGACCGAAGATGTGAAACTGACCGATAATTCGTAATTTAGGCTAAATATAGTTTCAGTATAAAAGTGGGCCACATTTTCTCCCCATTCCACTCCTCCCTCACGAAACAGATAAGAGTGCTAAATCTCTTAACTGTTTATCAGTTGATGATAGCGGCGTAAAAAAAGCCATTAAGGCGGGTGTCAGGTGGTGGAAAAACTTCACCCACTATTCTGCTCAAAAGGAAGTAATTAAAAGAAAAAGAAGAGATGAGAAAGATGCCATTGTTTTGTGGCAAGGGAGTTGCCACATGCTGCCATAGCTTCTAATTATTAATGCCACATGCTGCCATATCTTCAGATGATTATTTCCTCATGTTGCCATAGTTTCAGATGATTATTGCCACATGCTGCCATAGCTTCTAATTATTAATGCCACATGTTGCCATATCTTCAGATGATTATTGCCACATGCTGCCATAGCTTCAGATAATTATTGCCACATGCTGCCATAGCTTCTAATTATTAATGCCACATGTTGCCATAGCTTCAGATGATTATTGCCACATGTTTCCATAGCTTCAGATGATTATTGCCACATGTTACCATATCTTCAGATGATTATTGCCACATGCTGCCATAGCTTCAGATGATTATTGCCACATGTTGCCATAGCTTCAGATGATTATTGCCACATGTTGCCATAGCTTCAGATGATTATTTCCACATGCTGCCATATTTTCAGATGTTCATAACTATATAATAGTGAAATTTTGTCGAACTGACAAAGTTGTTGCACTCATTAAATTAATTTAATAGTTACGTCATTTTGACTTGATCCAAAATTAATGGTTTTTAAGTTAAAAAACTGGTTCGAAATTACGAACATACTTAGAAATAGGGGCTCCCCGCGTGCTAATAACTCTACTAACGAGTGATCAAAATACCATTTTCCTATTCGTATCCATGATACAAATTTGCATTACAATTTTCGTATCGTGGATACAGTACGGGTAGACACGGTAGATTACGAATAAGACCAGATAGCAATCGACTTTCGTTATCTTTTTAGTTATTTATTTTATTTAAGCAGACTAGATAAACTTATAAAGTGCTTTAACTTTCTTTCCCAGGCTAGCCTCGTAGTGGACACTGGGCAAGTACCCTCGGCCCTTCACACCGTGAGGTTCGGGTCCAAGGCATCGTACGTACCTGTGACTTTACCTCTAGAGTGTGACGGCGCTGTACCCAGACTGTGGCAAGTGAGGAGGAGGATGGAGGACGTGAAGGTATGTACCCTGCTGTCTTTATATGATTAAAACATGTAGACTAGCATCACAGTACTCGGACACTGGGGGTTAAACACAGGTCATGGACCAATCTGACCTTTAAAAATTTCAGATTCTCCTATTCTGACTTGTGTGGTTAACATCCACTTTTCGAGTACTGAGAGTGTTAGAGTACTATGAGCTTCCCAAAGAAGATGTGTAAAATATAAATCTACTTTTTATTTTTTCGGTCGCAATGATATTTTGTATGAAATCTCACTTGAGATTAACGGCATAACTACTGACTGACTGTCTTCCATGAAAAAGTTTTGAAAAAGTTCTTTCAAATAAATTAATTGTCTATTTTTTATGTAGGACATACTGCATGTGTATCTACAGATACTGCATGTGTATCTACAGATACTGCATGTGTATCTACAGATACTGCATGTGTATCTACAGATACTGCATGTGTATCTACAGATACTGCATGTGTATCTACAGACACTGCATGTGTATCTACAGATACTGCATGTGTATCTACAGACACTGCATGTGTATCTACAGATACTGCATGTGTATCTACAGACACTGCATGTGTATCTACAGATACTGCATGTGTATCTACAGACACTGCATGTGTATCTACAGACACTGCATGTGTATTTACAGATACAGAAAATATAATGTGTATCTAGATACACTGAATGTGTATCTACAGATACACTGAATGTGTATTTACATACACACTGCATGTGTGTCTATATACTCTGCATGTGTAAGTGTGTATCTAGATACACTGAATGTGTAAGTGTGTATCTAGGTACACTGAATGTGTATCTAAATACACTGAATGTGTATCTAGATACACTGAATGTGTATCTAGATACTGATTGCCTAAGGACAACAGCAAATCAGTTTATCGAATCTGTTTCACCCAAACGTAAGTGGCGTCCAATTGCTACAAATCGAGTTGAAACTCTCGACAAATTTGTGTCATTGCTACAAATTGACTAGAAAAAGAGCAGCAAGAGAGCAGTAAAAGAAGAGCAGCAAAAGAGCAGAAAAAGAGCAGCAAATGAGCAAATCACCAGCAATGGCAAATTGCAGTAATTCATTGAAGGTTTCTACACAATGGTGATTGAAGAGAAAAGATCTAATTGGTAACTTTGTTCTTTCTCACCCAATAAATAGTCAATAGACACATTTAAATGTAGTCTGGGTAATTGAGTAGACTAACTAGACTAGCGTTGGAGGTGTTTGTTTTTTGTGTTTCAAGCTTTCGAATAGAAAGATTTCTATTCATCATCAGGAGAAGGGTGGAAAACCTGATCTTAAAAATGATTTTTATTTTTCATTGATGAGTTTAAATAACCTCTGATATATGGATTACCGTTGAGTAGGAATCTTTTCAATGAAATATTATACTACTGTAGTCTACACTAGTATAGACTTTACAGTAGTGTAGTCTACACTAGTGTAGCCTACACTAGTAAAGGCTGTACACTAGTGTAGGCTGTACACTAGTGTAGGGTGTACACTAGTGTAGGCTGTACACTAGTGTAGGCTGTACACTAGTGTAGGGTGTACACTAGTGTAGGCTGTACACTAGTGTAGGCAGGGTTTTCTCCACCTTCAATATTTCTCCACTTAAAGTCAATGAAGCGACCATAAAGATTGCTTTGAAATGGTAAGAGAGAGAGAGAGAGAGTGGAGAGAGAGAGGATGAAGAGGTAAGAGAGTGAGTGGAGAGAGAGGATGAAGAGGTAAGAGAGTGAGTGGAGAGAAATGATGAAGAGGTAAGAAAGTGAGTGGAGAGAAATGATGAAGAGGTAGGAGAGTGAGTGGAGAGAAGGGATGAAGAGGTAAGAGAGTGAGTGGAGAGAAGGGATGAAGAGGTAGGAGAGTGAGTGGAGAGAAGGGATGAAGAGGTAAGAGAGTGAGTAGAGAGAAGGGATGAAGAGGTAGGTGAGTTAATGTACCACAAAGAGATAAAATATAAAAAAGAATCATAAACTTTCACATTATTTAATCTCACAATTTATCACCACTTCATTTCGAAGTCTTTATTAAGAAGTTGTGTTACCAGAAGTATTTTACCATGTAACTAAATACCACGGCGCTACTCTCTCGCATTTGCTATCATTTTCCATGAACGATTTTATAAGTAGAAATATAGGGTAAGTTTCGAGTTATCGGACGTTTCCACATTTTCGATCATATAAGAAAAAGGTATACATTGGTATCCCTGATATCTTCATATATCACGGATACGAGTTAGGGATACAGTATTGAAAGACAAAAAAAAATTAATATACTTTTAGCAAACATTTTGTTTATGTTGTAAATGTTTTTCTAAACCTTTTTCCTCTTTTTTCCCCAGGCAAGTGGGGAAAGTGTTCTCTTCC
Source organism: Caprella mutica (assembly GCA_947561585.1). NCBI lineage: Eukaryota > Metazoa > Arthropoda > Malacostraca > Amphipoda > Caprellidae > Caprella > Caprella mutica. The sequence continues at coordinate 59,968 of CANNZV010000715.1, forward strand.
CCCTGTTCTGCTCCTTCTTCCCCCACCTCTCCCCCCGCAAGTGGGGGGAGAGGCAACTGCAGAAGATGCAGAGCAATGCTTCCATAATGTACGCCTCCACACCCGGTCCACCGGGGGATATTCACATTGGGGGGTGAGTGAAATAATGAATAACTATTAAATTAAGAATAAACTGTTTTCAATATATAAATAAATGATGAATTAAAATCATAGCGAATAATTTCAACAATGGAGAAATTTACATAATAACTCCACGGAGTTTACTCCTAATATTTTATTTACTTTATAAATTATATTTTTCAAATATTATATTATTTAATCATTAATTTATCTAACACGTTAACTAAGTATTCTCTACTTTATTTAATTCATAATAAGTATCACATTATTCAACACGTGTTTACTAAGTATAGTCAAAACACAGTCTAGCCCAAATTACGTTTCCAAAAAATTCGAATTGTCTATTTTTGTTTCTGTATCGCATGTCCCATGATAGCGAGATGAGTTGAGTATCTCTCTGTGTGTACCTTTCGATTTTATAGGACAAATACAGTTGTATAATTGTAGTTCACATTGTCACAGTTTAATTTGTGTTTAAAATATTGACAGTGGTATATACTTATACCATATTATATAACAGTAAAACACGTAGTGGTACAAATGTGTACCACTACGTAGTCAACGTATTAGTATTAGTAATAAAAAGGAAATTTTCAATATAACTATTAGGAGAGTATCCCAATCTATAATTTACCTCTTCATTAGTAATATACTAAACAATCAACACTGTAATAAGAGCCGCGTCTGTCTGTCCGTGCGTAAGCGCTTTTATTATATTTAAAAAACGAATATCAAAGGGGAAAAAACTAACAATTTGTGGCCTGTGGCCATGGCTACGGATCACATTAATATTAATAATTTAGAAAAAAATCATAGTTTTGTCAATAAAGAGTAGAAAATAATTTAGTTAAATCAGTATATTTGTATTGATAGTACGTACTTTCATTTAAATATAAACTCATTGTATTTATTGAATTATAAATGGAAAAACAAGAAGTACTGAATTAACATCAATAATAACAATGACTTAATGTTTCATTTACTTTACTATAAATAATGCTATGTATAATTATTGATAATAAAAGGGATATTTCATAATAACTCTTCGGAGTTTACTCCCACTATTTGACTTACTTTACAATAAGTATTGTAACAACTAATGATATTAATAGCGAAGTAATCTATAGATATAAAGAGACTGAATGATTACTTTATGGTTATAATTGACCAATTAAATAATTACAATCGAGTAAAGAATGATAAGAACTTTTGAAGGAGTTTAATATACACAGTCATTAAATTGTGTGAGACTGAGTGAGTAAGTCTTTCAAGACTGTCAGTCAGTAAGTCTTTCAAGACTGTCAGTCAGTAAGTCTTTCAAGACTGTCAGTCAGTAAGTCTTTCAAGACTGTCAGTCAGTAAGTCTATCAAGACTGTCAGTCAGTAAGTCTATCAAGACTGTCAGTCAGTAAGTCCTTCAAGACTGTCAGTCTGTAAGTCTTTCAAGACTGTCAGTCAGTAAGTCTTTCAAGACTGTCAGTCAGTAAGTCTTTCATATAAACTTTCTTGATAAATCAAAGGAAGAAATTTACTGGTTAATCTTACCGATTTACCGGACTCCCCCAAAGTCTCGAAATAACGGAATGGGTTCGATAAAATTCTATAGACTGTTTTTAAAGATATTTTGTAGAAATTAAAACTAATTGTAATGAATTAGGGAAATGATATAATGAAAATAACATATTTATCTATTTTAATGTAAATACGGGTGATTTTATATATGATAAAATTATAAAACTATAAAATTATTAAAAAAACAAAGATAAGAATCACCATCAAATGAAGAAAAGAATCACCATCAAATAAAGAAATGAATCACCATCAAATAAAGATAAGAATCACCATCAAATAAAGAAAAGAATCACCATCAAGTAAAGATAAGAATCACCATCAAATAAAGAAAAGTATCACCATCAAATATAGAAATGAATTACCATCAAATAAAGATAAGAATCACCATCAAATATAGAAATGAATCACCATCAAATAAAGATAAGAATCACCATCAAATAAAGAAAAGAATCACCATCAAATAAAGAAAAGTATCACCATCAAATATAGAAAAGAATCACCATCAAACATAGAAATGAATCACCATCAAATAAAGATAAGAATCACCATCAAATAAAGAAAAGAATCACCATCAAATAAAGAAAAGTATCACCATCAAATATAGAAAAGAATCACCATCAAATAAAGATAAGAATCACCATCAAATAAAGAAAAGAATCACCATCAAATATAGAAAAGAATCACCATCAAATAAAGATAAGAATCACCATCAAATATAGAAAAGAATCACCAACAAATAAAGAAAAGAATCACCATCAAATATAGAAAAGAATCACCATCAAATATAGAAAAGAATCACCATAAAATATAGAATAGAAACATCAAATAAAGAAAAGAATAATCAAATAAAGAAAAGAATCACCATCAAATCAAAAAAAATCATTTTCAAATTAACATATTTTTTGAATTACTATCATTTTTTAATTTATCTGTTTATTGTCATTTTATTTATTTTTTTTAATTTTCAAAAAAATTATAATTTTTTCTAATTGCTATTTAATAACACTCCCACCCCCTCTCCACCAGGTACGCAGTGCGGGCAGTGTTGGGTGTAGCCTCACCTCCCCCACTAGTCCCCCTGAGTCTATCAGTGGTGACGTACAGCAACCACCTCCACCTGGTGGTAACTGTCAGGAGGAACCACCACCAGGCGGAGGGAATGGCAACCAGTGTGCTGAGGAACATCGAACAACAGGTGGGGGGGGGGGATATTTTAAGGGGGTATATTACTAGTTATCGAACAGTTCCACATATTGGGTTAGATTATCTAAGATTTTTTTTACTTTAAATTTTTTTTAATTCTTATTTAAGATACTTAAAAGTACTTGTCATTGAAAATACATATTAATTTTAATTGGTATACAAGATACCTGAAAAGTACTTTAATTAGTAGCTTCACAAGATACCTGAAAAGTACTTTAATACAAGACATCTGATAGTATCTATACTAATAATTTCCTTAGTGTGTTTATTTATTTATTTATTTGGTGTCCGCTTCCACACAAAGGGTATTAAACATGAAGAATGTAACTATGATACGCACGGGAATATATTGACTTGATATTTAAATTCCCCTGTTTTTATTCAATTTTTTAAATGATTTATCTATGAGAAAAGTATAAGTTTATGCAAAGAAATCAATTTTATTTTAATTTACTACATGTAACTCAACAACGGGTGATGAATTACTATTGGAGAAACGTTATTTTTAACGGGAAAATACACTAGTTTTTAATAGTATCCATGATAACTCAATCAAAAGTTAAATGCTAATTATTACTAAATACTTTTCGTAAATAATCGAAAATGTGGAACCATTCAATAACTCGAAACTCACCCTAACTTTATTGCAATTAATCCGCTTAATACGTCCTTCTCCTTATTACAACAAAATAATTTTAAAAAATTTGAGTGTGAAATAACAATTACTAGATTTTTTTTTTTTAAACGAGTTTAATAAATGGAAGTTTATAAAAATAGTGATGTAAAATTCTCATTCAATTGGGCAAATACTCAATTATAGAAAATTATCGAGTAAACGAATGAACAATATATTTTACCCAATTCTAATGTTCTTTCTTAACTTTATGCACAAACATATTCTCGGCAACAAGCTAGAAAATAACTCTTTAATTTGTTAATTAGCTAGCATTAATATTCTTCAGGATACAATTTTTGTATTATAAAATAGATGCATCCTCATCTCTTTGAACGATTGTACCACATGTTAAAGCTCCAATGATTATCAATGGATGTAGATAGATAACTATATATAGTAATATACGCACATATATACCAATTATCTCTTCAATAGATAATTAATTATTTCACGCTAGTTCTCACCCTGTCTGTGACACACTGGTGAATAAATAAACCACATGTAGCTAGTGTACCCCTACCGTAAAAACTGACAAGTTTATTTATAATTAATGAGACTCTCGTTCATTTATTTTATATTGAACAAAGAATTAAAGTAGATATAAGAAGGAAAAGGGTAAGTTCCGAGTTATTGGACGGTCTCACATTATCGATCATATAATCAAATTCTATTCTAACAATGCGTATCACGGATACACCATTCTATCCTAACAATGCGTATCACGGATACACCATTCTATTCTAGCAATGCGTATCACGGATACACCATTCTATCCTAACAATGCGTATCACGGATACACCATTTTATTCTAACAATGCGTATCACGGATACACCATTCTATCCTAACAATGCGTATCACGGATACACCATTCTATCCTAACAATGCGTATCACGGATACACCATTCTATCCTAACAATGCGTATCACGGATACACCATTCTAGCCTAACAATGCGTATCACAGATACACCATTCTATCCTAACAATGCGTATCACGGATACACCATTCTATCCTAACAATGCGTATCACGGATACACCATTCTATCCTAACAATGCGTATCACGGATACACCATTCTATCCTAACAATGCGTATCATGGATACAACATTCTATTCTATTTGGTTAGTGTCCAATTAATTTCCTTTTTTAAATATTATATAAATTTGCAAGGCTCTTCCTTTCAACATTTTTATCTCATTAGGTATTGTAGAGGTGTAATAGAGAGGTGTAATAGAGAGGTGTAATAGAGAGGTGTAATAGAGAGGTGTAATAGAGAGGTGTAATAGAGAGGTGTAATAGAGAGGTGTAATAGAGAGGTGTAATAGAGAGGTGTAATAGAGAGGTGTAATAGAGAGGTGTAATAGAGAGGTGTAATAGAGAGGTGTAATAGAGAGGTGTAATAGAGAGGTGTAATAGAGAGGTGTAATAGAGAGGTGTAATAGAGAGGTGTAATAGAGAGGTGTAATAGAGAGGTGTAATAGAGAGGTGTAACAGAGAGGTGTAATAGAGAGGTGTAATAGAGAGGTGTAATAGAGAGGTTTAATAGAGAGGTGTAATAGAGAGGTGTAATAGAGAGGTGTAATAGAGAGGTGTAATAGAGAGGTGTAGTAGAGAGGTGTAATAGAGAGGTGTAATAGAGAGGTGTAACAGAGAGGTGTAATAGAGAGGTGTAATAGAGAGGTTTAATAGAGAGGTGTAACAGAGAGGTGTAATAGAGAGATGTATTAGAGGTGTAATAGAGAGGTGTAACAGAGGTATAATAGAGGTGTAATAGAGGTGTAACAGAGGTGTAGGTGTCAGTTCTCTCCTACACCTCTGCTCCACACCATCAGCTTTAAGGGTAGGTAGGTATAGGGACTTCATCTCACACTCAGCTGATCCTAACGCTCTGGGGATACGCCTTCAGAATGGCATAGGTACCAATGGTATAACTCATCTATAGTGAACTATCCTGTATAGTGAACTATAGGTAGCAATGGTGCAACTCATCTATAGTGAAGTACCTTCTATAGTGAACTATAGGTACCAATGGTGCAACTCCTCTATAGTGAAATATCCTGTATATAGTGAACCATAGTTACCAATGAACCAGAGTACCCCTCTATAGTGAAGTGCGGATTAGTAGACTCCAGAGTAATGAACTACCCTGTATAAAGAATAAATTTTGTTCAGTCTGCCTTAAAATTGCATCTCTTGACTCCCATATAATGAAGTAAACTCTATACAGTGATCTAGTTGTAGTTCATTATAGAGGAGTTATACTTTAGCTCGAATGAGCTAATGTTATTATTTTCAGAGTAGCTTTTCTGCAGTTAAGAGCACTGTACGCGATTTTTCCATGTATCAACTTTCCTCTTCGTTTTTATCGTATTTTGTATTTTACTTAAGGGTATCATTTGTCCCTTCCTGTCAGTTGGACACCCTATCGGACATCCTGTCCCAGAGGAAACTACCGGGTGAGACACGGAGACCCACCACCACCATCAGTGGCGAGGCTATTCCTATGACAGAGGTTGGTGGAGTAGAACATTTAGAAGCTAGGAGGTAAATTAGAAAATATAATTGATAACTAATTTTTTTTCCCCATCTCAGTTGCAGGCCCAGCTGTCGAAAGTACAAAATGAATTGCACAGTGTGACCACCCAGTACGAAGCGGTGGTGAGGGGCATCAAGCAAGGGGTGAGTGGGGGGAATTGACGGGGGTGACTGGGGGGAATTTACGGGGAGTGACTGGGGGGAATTTACGGGGAGTGAGTGGGGGGAATTGACAGGGGGCGATTGGGGGGAATTGACAGGGGGCGAGTGGGGGGGATAGACGGGGGGTGAGTGGGGGAATTGTCAATGTGTATAATTGGGGTTTCCCGGGGGCTTTCTTCATAACTTTACATTTATTTATGTTATTCAAAATATTCCAATTGTTGCAATAGTTAAGTCCTTTTGATTACTTGGTTGGTAGCGTTGTTTAATTAATTAATTAATGCCGAGTGGCCATTTAATTTCGTGGGTTACAATTCTCCCTAGGCAGAATATTTTTATTTCGCAATTAACGTTATTATAATAATCATTAATTTCTTCACTTCGTAAATTAGAATCAATGAAATATCGTAACAAAAGAACAAGGTTATAAAAAGACACAAGATAGTTTAAATTACGTGTATCCTAATTAAATAATAAATGAAACATGGGCTCAAGAAAATTATAAATCCTGATTCAACATTGTTCCAATTAATTAATCACTGGCCTACATAAGGAGGAGTACTTACAGCATGAGTTAAGCTTTGGAGGTTGAGGGTATTCTTTTTCACTAATAAGCACATGGGTTTAGTGGGCTTCAAACTCTTCGAAAACGACAGTACTAAAGTACCTAGCTGTGCTGGCTGTCACCTCCTTCTAGAGCTGTGCTAATTGTCTTTGACGGGTACTCGTCTAAATTAGGGTACTATGATGGTGCTCTCTGACTTCATGGTGCTCTCTGACTTCATGGTGCTCTCTGACTTCATGGTGCTCTCTGACTTCATGGTGCTCTCTGACTTCATGGTGCTCTCTGACTTCATGGTGCTCTCTGAATTATAACTGCAGGCATCATGGATACTACCTACAATAAATAATATTTGTATAGTTTTTCTTATATTCTCGTGGAAAAAGTAGGAGGAGCTTAGCAAAAAGTCTGGTGGAAAGACTTAAAAAACCCTACGTGTGTACGGCCCTTTAGAGAGTGAGTGGGGGAATGGACAGGGGGGGGGGGCGGGGCGCAACAAACAGGTTCCCCAAAATTCTTCACCAAAATCAAGTCTTTAAAATAAAATTTAAATGGTGTTAGAAAAAAAGTGAATAACGCTTCAAAAGGGTTGGAGAAGGGGGGGGGTGAGACACAAACCCCCGGGGGAAGGGGGATGTACTTTTTAGTACCAAGAGCAATAAATTTCCCCCCGAAAGAAGTAGCTGGGAGGGGGGGGGGGTACCATTTGACAGAGGGTAAGATTGAAGATGTCCTCATAAGTACAATGCTGTAGCAGAATGATAATGAAGCTACTTTTATCTCCAAACTGAGTAAAGTTAGATGTTAATTATACACCGTAATGGTAATTATACACCGTAATGGTAATTAGTGTGCATGTGAGGTGAGGAAGGTGCATAGGTGTGGGAAATGCATTGCCATGTGCATTGAGGCAAATAATTATCAAACTGCAAATAACAGCTGATTGTGGGAGTCGGTGCTAT
>CANNZV010000715.1:67783-300168 GCA_947561585.1 Caprella mutica
GCTATGGGAGGGTATATAACAGTAGATGAATGAGTATCCAAGAAACTTAGAGTACAGTATCCAAGATGCATAAAGTATAGTATCAAACATACAGAGAGTAGAGTATCCAAGATACATAGAGTAGAGTATCCAAGAAACATAGAGTACAGTATCCAAGATGCATAAAGTATAGTATCCAACATACAGAGAGTAGAGTATCCAAGATACATAGAGTAGAGTATCCAAGAAACATAGAGTACAGTATCAAAGATGCATAAAGTATAGTATCCAACATACAGAGAGTAGAGTATCCAACATACAGAGAGTAGAGTATCCAACATACAGAGAGTAGAGTATCCACTATCCAACATACAGAGAGTAGAGTATCCAACATACAGAGAGTAGAGTATCCAACATACAGAGAGTAGAGTATCCAAGATACAGAGAGTAGAGTATCCAACTTATACATAGAGTAGAGTATCTAAGATACAGATTACATTGCGTATCATGTATACGCACGCCTTCATTTGCTGACGACACAATGCAATGAATAGAGAGGAAGTACACTAATGCATTATTCTTCAGAGAAGTGTTCTATAAATCAGTCTCTTGAAACTGCAGTGTACTGCATAGGCCTAAACTCTAGGCCTAAACTCTTAGACTATAACGTCAAAGATGTTTTCATTAGGAGGTTAATGGTCCAACTTCGGCCACTGGAAGTTTTTGTCTAGATGTAAACAGAGCAATTGTTCCCGAGGGCTAACGAGCTGAGGCACTTATAATCTGTGATTACACGGCTTGTGATTAGCTTGTTATGGAGAGGCAAAAACATCATAAAGCTGCTGCCAGGGGGGGGGGGGAAATTAGTAGAGAATTCTTAGGTAGATTTGGTATCTAGGGAGTAATATCAATCACAGAGGCTATAGGTAACGGATCTCTCCTGATTGTGGTATACCATCAACTTAATTTTTTTCCGGAGTACTTTTGTCCAATGAAATCGAAAATCATAACCGTTTTTTATATTGAAACTAATTCTATTTGAGCTATGTGGGTATGAAAATATTCATTCTCATCTGTACCTGATTAAAGCTTGAAATTTCTTCTCCTTTTTTGGGGAACCTCAACATAGATGGCCTTAATTTAGTTTGTTGTATCCGCTAGTTTGTTGTACTGCACACTTCAAGATTGTTTAATGACCTTGTGGGCGGCACTTCCTCGTTTACATACATATATATCAGCATTGAAGTAATAAATAGAAAATATCACGGAAACAGGAAAGATCCGATACACGTATATCGGGAGGAGTAATCAGTAATTGAGTACTTATCCAGAAAGTGATTGTAAAATATTATATGAAGTAAAAATAAAGGATTTATCTGATATCATAAACTCCAAATTACGCTATTTACTCAAAGTTTCGAGTTATCGGACAATTCCACATTATCGATCATATAAAAAAATAGTCTATAATAATTATCATTATCTAAATAGTATTTCAATTGGTATTCATGATACCTGCAGGTAGCTACCATTGATAATTATTAAAATAAAATTTAAATAACTATCAATTTTCCATAGTATCGAAAATGTGAAACCGTCCGATAACTCGGAACTTATCCCATCTACACATTTACCTACTTATAGTTCGTATGTCCGAAAGACAAAGTGAAGTTCAGTTCCGCGTTCATAAGTAAACCTATTCCGTCAAAAAGTTTAAATTAAGAGCTGCGTAAATTGTTCTAGTCAGCAATAAAAAATAAGAACATCCCATTTAAATAGACAAATTCTTAAGGAAAGTTAGGTTGTGCATCCGTGATACCCATTGTTAGAACAGAATGGTGTATCCGTGATACACATTGTTAGAATAGAATGGTGTATCCGTGATACGCATTGTTAGAATAGAATGGTGTATCCGTGATACGCATTGTTAGAATAGAATGGTGTATCCGTGATACGCATTGTTAGGATAGAATGGTGTATCCATGATACGCATTGTTAGAATAGAATGGTGTATCTGTGATACGCATTGTTAGGATAGAATGGTGTATCCATGATACGCATTGTTGGGCTAGAATGGTGTATCTGTGATACGCATTGTTAGGATAGAATGGTGTATCCGTGATACGCATTGTAAGAATAGAATGGTGTATACGTGATACGCATTGTAAGAATAGAATGGTGTATCCGTGATACGCATTGTTAGAATAGAATGGTGTATCTGTGATACGCATAGTTAGGATAGAATGGTGTATCCGTGATACGCATTGTTAGGATAGAATGGTGTATCCGTGATACGCATTGTTAGGATAGAATGGTGTATCCGTGATACGCATTGTAAGAATAGAATGGTGTATCCGTGATACGCATTGTAAGAATAGAATGGTGTATCCGTGATACGCATTGTAAGAATAGAATGGTGTATCCGTGATACGCATTGTAAGAATAGAATGGTGTATCCGTGATACGCATTGTAAGAATAGAATGGTGTATCCGTGATACGCATTGTAAGAATAGAATGGTGTATCCGTGATACGCATTGTAAGAATAGAATGGTGTATCCGTGATACGCATTGTAAGAATAGAATGGTGTATCCGTGATACGCATTGTAAGAATAGAATGGTGTATCCGTGATACGCATTGTAAGAATAGAATGGTGTATCCGTGATACGCATTGTAAGAATAGAATAGCTTTTAGAATTAGAATGAAAAACAGTCTAATTTCATAGCAAATTGAAAATTTAATAAGATTATTGAAAAATTTAAAATTTCGTGTACATTTCTTTATTTCAGAGTTCAAATGGCAACAGCTCCTCGCATCCTAACCCCTCGACTTCCTCCTCCTCCTCCTCCTCCTCCGGTGACCCTCCTCTGACAGAGCGAGAGTTGGGCACCAGGGTGATGCATCTGAAAGAGGAGTTCACGGTTCTGCTCACGGAGATGAGACGGCGACAGAACTTGGCCTTAGGAAGCAGCTCCATGCAGGTAAAGGAAGGCTTCCACCATCGCAAATATTAGCTGAGATCCTACAAGTAGTGCATTGCCAGATTAGGTGAGAGATAAATCTTACTGCTTATCTTCCCCTGCCCAAATGGAGACATTGATGTTCTTTCCGCAAGAATCGCCATCCATTCGATGGCGTTTCCTCAGCTTGTCGATGTCTAACGTAACTGAATTAAACGTCAATTTCTCCAACATGGTCATTTTCTCGAATTCAAAGATCCCCATTTAAAAAGATAGAAATAGATGTTTCTACAACACTACTTCGTGTTACTTTCCAGAAAAACAAAAACTCAGACTTTGTTGATAAGCGAAAAGGGAAAAAGAAGTCTACTTCCACCGTTCAAAAGAAGTCAGGGAGTCCCGCGGAATCTTCAAATCCTTCGATTTCTACTACCTCTTTACCAGCCAACCCGAACGATTCTTCTCAACCTTCTACAACCACGGGCCCGAGTAGTTCTAAGACGCCTAACTGTATTGGAGCCCCTACGCCTGGTACTAGCTCAGATACCAAGAAAACTGTTACCAAAAAATCTTCGGGTGAACTAACCGGCATCAGCAGTATCTTGAAACAACCACAGAATAAGAAAACCGTTTCCGGAAACAACTTGAAAGAACCACAACAGCAAGGAACTTCTAATCCCAGTCCCTCCGTGACATGGAAAGATATAAACGATGAAGATCGTGATTATTCGAATACATTAGCAAGTTTGATGGAAACGAAGAGTCCCAGGAAGAAGAGCAGTAGAATTTCTAGTGTACCACAAAAAACGAGTCACCAGCTAAAAGCCAACATTCTGGATAGTAACACCAAATCTAGTCCAGGTAGGTCCAACAGTCAAAACAGCAGTCTGCAGTCATCTCAGTACGATCTGGCTTCCCACAACGTTGAAAACAGTAGCCAACGACCAATTCTTTCGGCGACGGAGCTTCAGCATCCGAATTCCTTAAGCAACAGCACATGTGTCTTACACCCAATGGCTTGTATGCCACCCTCAGCTTTGGAAAACACCAAACCCATAATTCCGAAGTCGATGCAAAGACCCACTTCCATTCCGGCCAAAACGATCCACCCATCTTTGAGGTCTCACTTCGCAATCGACAAATCCATGGATATGGCATCATCATCACCATCTCCATCATTAAGGAGAGCTCCTAAGAAAACCTCCTCTTCATTCACCCAACCCATCACCACTCCCCTCCACCACACAAGTACCTCTAGTTCTTCCCCCCAAACGAGAATCAAGCAAAGTTACCAACAAATTTCCAGAGGAGGATCAAGTAGAATCGAGACGGATATTATATGACTGTGACTCAACATAGAGACTATTTTCATAAATTAAAGTCGTCGTCCATTGATAGAAAATGAAGAGTGTAAAGTGAAGAATTTTGTACAATGAATAGGAGATGAAAGTATTTCAAAGTTGACTATGATAGTATTTTTTTATTTGCGGAAAATAATTTCTAGAGAGTAAGTAACAGATTTTTGTATACAAATCAATGTTAATCTTTCTGCCAACAAGCATTGTATTACTAAAGGATGGAGTGAGTATATAGCGGCATGGTTTGTCTTAAGTTTCACGTTTTAATTACTTATGCGGGTAAAAACCGCCGTTATGGCGGTTTTGCGTCTTTTTGACGTGCGTTAAATAACGCATGACCATAAAATATCATTGAGCATACATGCGTCTTTAGGAAGCACGTATAAAGGAGTTAAAAAGACGGACAATTCTGGACGCAAGAAAAATTAGCTGCGATAACAAGAGGCTCGTGTGCGGGGGCCCAAATACAGTCAACTACCACCTGCCGCAATATACCCCCAACACCCTAAGCTGAGTGTGACTGCGTATCAACTGTTATTCAGTGTACTATCTGTTGTTAACGTCTATGTAGTGTTTTGTGTTTATAGTCCTTGAGTGTAGAACCTATTTATTGAAATTGTTAAAAATAATGAGTTCTATTTAACAAAGTAATTATGATCTCGTGCTTCAAAGGTATATAAATAATATCAGAAAAATTGTTCTATCATATATCTATATAATACATATATATATATACATAGTTTTTAACGTCCCAAATGTGTATCTAAATTTATATGAGCAGAATGTATAAACCTATCATATATAACTGAAATATTATTAATTAAAGCAACAGTATTAGGTAAGTATTGTCAGGTTAAGCTCAGAGTTAATAATCAGTGCCACATTTTCGATCGCAAGAATATATTTAGCTTAATTCTTAAATTGGTATCCATGGTACCAGTAGGTATCATGGATACCAATTAAAATAAGTTAAATTATATTGATTCTTCTTATATGATCGAAAATGTGGCACTGTTCGATAACTCAGAACTTACCCTCTGTCATCAAAGATGTCAACAAATGAATGTGAAAAACACTAACTTGATATCTTGGATACCAAAATAAAATAAGCATTTTTTAAGTAAAAAAATTAATGGACCGATCAAATTAACAAAAACAGAACTATGCAAAGAAAATACCTCTGAAAATGTTAAGATAGGCTGAAGTTACACTTAAAAGATGCGAATTAAATACAAAATGAAAAATTCTATAGGTTATTATTTAAAATAAAGCATCAAAATATGTTCAGTTTGGGGAGAACAAGAAAAGTACACAATTCCTGCTCTACCCAAATGAATATATTTCTATGTTGACATTTTCATCCTGTGTATAATTCACTTCTGGTAATTGGGACTTTACCCTATTTCAAAAAATTGTCTCGAGTACCACTTTCTGAACTGAAAAGGTATATGGTTTAAATCCTCTTTTAAGGCTGTGTTCATTGCAGTTAGTTCATGTAGTACCTTTTACTATTTAATTACATTATTTTTAACATATTTATTTCTACCTATTTATTGACATGGACACTAAAATTCACATATGTCGAGGGTTAAGCATTAATTGTATTTTTTAAGGTTTAACAGTGTTTTCTAACAGCATTTCGAGAATTAGGTATTAGCCACTATTGTATATGTATAATATGTGTATATCCGATACATAGTTTGTATTCCAATCAATTTCTTCCATAATGTGTTGCTGTATGTGAAATTAATTGAACTTTAATTAATTGAACAAACAATTAAAAAAAGAATTAATATTTTTTGAAATTAGGATAGGTTTCGAATTATTGGACCGTTCCACAATTTCTATCATACAAGGAATTGTTTCTATTTTAATTGGTATCCATGATACCTGCAGGTATCATGGACACCAATAAAATAAAATTTAACTAATAAGTAATAGTAATACTTATTTCTTATATGATCGAAGATGTGGAAGTGTCCGGTAACTCGAAACTTACCCTAGACATAGAAATGTCGATTTAAATTTTGCACTTTTTCATTTTTGTAGAAGTGGATTTTTGTTTTTAAATAAGTTTAATTCCTTACAAAATATTCAACTGAAAAGCATTTAAACGAATAGAATTCAAAATTCAGGTAAGGTAAAGGAACAATTGCCGGTACTTTATTCGGTACCTACCGTTGTATATCCATTGTTTTAATAGTTAATAAAAAAAATAAAGAAACGTCAGTAATTGACACAGTGACACTAATTGACACAGTGTCACTAATTGACACAGTGTCACTAATTGACACAGTGTCACTAATTGACACAGTGTCACTAATTGACACAGTGTCACTAATTGACACAGTGTCACTAATTGACACAGTGTCACTAATTGACACAGTGTCACTAATTGACACAGTGTCACTAATTGACACAGTGTCACTAATTGACACAGTGTCACTAATTGACACAGTGTCACTAATTGACACAGTGTCACTAATTGACACTGTGTCAGTAATTTAGAGATGATTCATTATTTTAAATTAATGTTGACCAAGTTATAGAAATGAGGTGTGTGACCATAGCAGTACTCGGTAAGTGAATGTCCCATAGATCATTAGGGTAAATTCTGAATTATCGGTCAGTTCCACATCTTCGTTCTTGTAAAAGAAAAAATATATAATAATAATAAAAAGTAAATAATTATTACTATATTTTTTTTTTTTATATGATCGAAGATGTGGAACTGACCGATAATTCAGAACTTACTCTATAACTCAATCAGACTTTTCTATACGTCAGATTGGGTTCATGGCCCCCACTTTCTGACTACTGCGAGTGTCTCTACCGATGTTTCTGTATAATATTAAATTCATAATATGTACGTATGCTAGAGACGCTTGGGAGAGGTGACATGGGAAATAAAAAGGACTTGCTAGTTGAAGACACACGGTGAAGGAGCTCATTGACTGGAACTAAAAGAGCAAGTCAACTCTCTAGTCAAATATCTAGTCATTTTAAACAGCTTTTACGGGTCAAAAATAAGCTGATGGAACAAGAAAAGGCGGAGTAATGTTCTAGTGTAATTTACGAGTTATCGGACACTCCCACATTATCGATCATCAAGAAACAAACTTTATAATAATAAGATCTATACCTGCAGGTATCACGGATAAAAATTAAAAATAACGAATTATATTTCTTTTATATGATCGAACACATGGAACCGACCAATAACTCGTAATACGCCCCAGCACATTCTACTTGCCCTACCTAGCTACCGTGTTTGTTTTTGAGTGTTGCCATATAACGTGTCACTGTTATTTCTATAAGACTGTACATAGAGCTTAGATAAGTAAAAGAATAAGCAGAGCTGACCTACACTTTCATTCAAACCTTCCTTTATGTTTTGTAGTAGAAAAGTAATGCTTAGAATTAGTTATTATAATATTCTTCAGTTAGAAAAAGGAAAAATAAAAACATCAGTTTAACAAAATATACCAAGGGAAAAAGCAAATAATCTGATTACCGTACAGGTTCTCGGTATAATTATTATAAAATATAATATCAGTATCCATGATACAACACACAGCACGTAGCATAGATACATGCTGTGTATCAATCTGTATCCATGATACAACACACAGTACGTAGCATAGATACATGCTGTGTATCAATCTGTATCCATGATACAACACACAGTACGTAGCATAGATACATGCTGTGTATCAATCAGTATCCATGATACAACACACAGCACGTAGCATAGATACATGCTGTGTATCAATCTGTATCCATGATACAACACACCGTACGTAGCATAGATACATGCTGTGTATCAATCAGTATCCATGATACAACACACAGTACGTAGTAGCATAGATACATACTGTGTATTAATCAGCATCCATGATACAACACACAGTACGTAGCATAGATACATGCTGTGTATCAATCAGTATCCATGGTACAACACACAGTACGTAGCATAGATTCATGCTGTGTATTAATCAGTATCCATGATACAACATACAGTACGTAGCATAGATTCATGCTGTGTATCAATCAGTATCCATGATACAACACACAGTACGTAGCATAGATACATGCTGTGTATCAATCAGTATCCATGATACAACACACAGTACGTAGCATAGATGCATGCTGTGTATCAATCAGTATCCATGATACAACACACAGTACGTAGCATAGATACATGCTGTGTATTAATCAGTATCCATGATACAACACACAGCACGTAGCATAGATTCATGCTGTGTATTAATCAGTATCCATGATACAACACACAGTACGTAGAATAGATACATGCTGTGTATCAATCAGTATCCATGATACAACACACAGTACGTAGTAGCATAGATACATGCTGTGTATCAATCAGTATCCATGATACAACACACAATACGTAGTAGCATAGATACATGCTGTATATCAATCAGTATCCATGATACAACACACAGTACGTAGCATAGATACATGCTATTAATCAATCAGTATCCATGATACAACACACAGCACGTAGCATAGATACATGCTGTGTATCAATCAGTATCCATGATACAACACACAGTACGTAGTAGCATAGATACATGCTGTGTATCAATCAGTATCCATGATACAACACACAGCACGTAGCATAGATACATGCTGTGTATCAATCAGTATCCATGATACAACACACAGTGCGTAGTAGCATAGATACATGCTGTGTATCAATCAGTATCCATGATACAACACACAGCAAGTAGCATAGATTCATGCTGTGTATCAATCAGTATCCATGATACAACACACAGCAAGTAGCACAGATACATGCTGTTTATCAATCAGTATCCATGATACAACACACAGCAAGTAGCATAGATACATGCTGTGTATCAACCAGTACCCATGATACAACACACAGCAAGTAGCATAGATACATGCTGTGTATCAATCAGTATCCATGATACAACACACAGCACGTAGCATAGATAGATGCTGTGTATCAACCAGTATCCATGATACAACACACAGTACGTAGCATAGATACATGCTGTGTATCAATCAGTATCCATGATAGAACACACACTACGGTAGCATAGATATGTACATGATGTTCATCAGATTACAAGAGTAATCCGATCATCGAAAGATTTTTGGGGAACTTTCATTCATTGTTTCCAAAATTTTTAAATTGTAGATTCATGTAAATCATATACGTCTTTTAATCAACGTAATGATCATATCTGCTATAGGTACTACCTTCACATCTGTTATAGGTACTACCTTCACATCTCCTATAGGTACTACCTTCACATCTGCTATAGGTACTACCTTCACATCTGCTATAGGTACTACCTTCACATCTGCTATAGGTACTGCCTTCACATCTGTTATAGGTACTACCTTCACATCTGCTATAGGTACTACCTTCACATCTGCTATAGGTACTACCTTCACATCTGCTATAGGTACTACCTTCACATCTGCTATAGGTACTACCTTCACATCTGCTATAGGTACTACCTTCACATCTGCTATAGGTACTACCTTCACATCTGTTATAGGTACTACCTTCACATCTGCTATAGGTACTACCTTCACATCTGCTATAGGTACTACCTTCACATCTGCTATAGGTACTACCTTCACATCTGCTATAGGTACTACCTTCACATCTGCTATAGGTACTACCTTCACATCTGCTATAGGTACTACCTTCACATCTGCTATAGGTACTACCTTCACATCTGCTATAGGTACCTCTCTTCCAGGCCTCACAGTGCGATAAGATAACTCTTATCAGCGATAGGAGTGGCAGTTATCTCAGATAAGTCATTCAGTCCTGACTGAGGTGGTGACTGGAGCAGACTGTGTTGGTCATTAACGGTAACAAGGTTACCAACATACGATTTGGTAATAAGGTCACATTTACCAAATCTGAATTAAATGCCAGATGAAATTTTAAATAAGTTATTAATTGAAAAACGCATCAAAATAATAATATTTATTTATTGTAGAGAACATGAAAATTTTTACTTTGACAGGTATCCATGATACTTATTTGTATCATGGATACCAATTAAAATAACGAGCTATTTTTGTTGTTCTCTCACAATGAATACATTTTAATATTTTAAATGCGTTATTATTAATAATTTATTTAAGTTTACATTCAGTATTTCATTCACATTTGGTAAATGTTCCCTTACCCTATCCATTGATTCATTCGAAATAGCGTATTGTTACACCATTTCATTGTCACAGCACTGAAGAGGGGTACCGATACTTTATTCTAACACATCCTAGGGCTAAGTTAGAGCTTTGATAATGTGGAATAAAAGTCATGAACAGTTTTATATGAGCATTTTAGTGGGCAAAATGATACCGAAAACATCAACCTCTTTGGTCGTGATAAACGGCATGGTCGCTATAACTCGTATTAAATGGGAAGAGAAGTCAACTGAATAGGTATCTATAAGTTTGTAATAAGTATAATATACTTGAAGTAAAACTATAAATTTAATGAATTCTTGAAAATACGAAGTTGACTTTAAAAACTTGCCATGCTGTTGTTAGACACACATTTCTCATTATTGTTATTTCTACATTGAATATGAAAATTTAAACTACTTGATACATGCAATTTATTTAACATATCACGGTTACGTGAAAAAATGATAGTCAATGCAAATAGACAGCGCCATCAAACGAACAGTCATTGCATCAATTGACTGTGTGTTCTTTGATTGCTTTATACAGTTCTACATATAAACAATTTGCTGAAAAATATCGATGAGTGTGAACTTTTAAATAGCAATTACAGGTTAAAATCTAACGTAACATTTACCGTTATTTCAACACAGACCCACAGGTTAAAATCTAACGTATCCTTTACCGTTATTTCAACACAGACCCACAGGTTAAAATATAACGTAACATTTACCGTTATTTCAACACAGACCCACAGGTTAAAATCTAACGTAACATTTACCGTTATTTCAACACAGACCCACAGGTTAAAATCTAACGTAACCTCTACCGTTATTTCAACACAGACCCACAGGTTAAAATCTAACGTAACCTCTACCGTTATTTCAACACAGACCCACAGGTTAAAATCTAACGTATCCTTTACCGTTATTTCAACACAGACCCACAGGTTAAAATCTAACGTATCCTTTACCGTTATTTCAACACAGACCCACAGGTTAAAATATAACGTAACATTTACCGTTATTTCAACACAGACCCACAGGTTAAAATCTAACGTAACCTCTACCGTTATTTCAACACAGACCCACAGGTTAAAATCTAACGTAACCTCTACCGTTATTTCAACACAGACCCACAGGTTAAAATCTAACGTAACCTCTACCGTTATTTCAACACAGACCCACAGGTTAAAATCTAACATCTCAAAATGAAAGATTGTGAACAACTTAACCTAGCGTCTCAACAGACCAAAAACAGACGTCTTTTCGTTGGTTCACTTCCTAAAGACAAGGAGACGCAAGACGTCAAACTAGCCATGAAGGAGTTGGTCCAGGGGGTCCAGAGTGTCATCATGTACCCCTCACAGCAAGACAAGACCAAGAACAGGGGTTACGCCTTCGTGGAGTTTGACACCCACCAACACGCGGTGGAAGCGCGGGACTACCTCCAGGACAAACCGCAGAAACTTTGGGGCTCTGAGATCAAAGTGGATTGGGCCGAACCGGAGAACGAAGTGGATGAGGAGACCATGAGTAAGGTGAGTGGGGAAAGTAGATGGGTGGAAAGGGAGGTGAGTGGGGGAAGTAGATGGGTGGAAAGAAAGAAGAATGGGGGATATAATGGGGGAGTAAAACCATGGAAAGGGAAGTGAGTGGGGGAGTAATATGAGGGGGGTTGAAATAGAATGGGGGTATGCATGGAGAGAAAAGGGAGGTGATTGGGGGTGTTTAATATAAGAGGGGGGAATAGAAAGAAAATGGGGGAGAATGTGGGGGAACTATATAAAATGAGAAATATTTCTTGTAAGTACATTAACCCATGGGACTGCATAAAAATGTCACCATATCACAAAATATAAACTATTTTAATCTCAAAAGTATACCATTTCTAAATGTATAACCAAAACAGATTCCATTTTGATACATTTAATCCTATCTAGTCTTTAGGTTCAAAAACAACGGCACAGCGAGATTAAAAAGCCAATTTAGAGATTAGGCTAAAAAATGACATCATATTTCATCTGCTGAAGGAGTTTATGCTTCCGTTACAATCTACTGGGCCTATTTAAATGACTGCTTCTAAATTAAAGGTGTTACCATTGTACTAGGCATGTAAAGCAGGTGTGTTGCATAGAGGTAAGCATCGTAGACATGCTTCATATTTAATCAGTTAAATCTTCATCCAGCAATATAGGAACTATTCTCTAATCCAATGGAAATTATTTATAAATAAGAAAACATTTACGGTTTATAGACTTTCGTCGGACATTCATGACTGAAATTCATGGAAATGTCTGAAATTGTGATATTTTGTGATAAAACGAATTAAATAAATTCATTCTTTTAATTGGTATCCATGACAGGTTGTATCCATGACTACTGGTATCATGGATACCAACTAAATTTACGAGTTAAATTATAATTATTACATATATAGTTTTCAATGTGATCGCTAAGATAACTCAATCAGCGTCGCTAATATGAACTCATTCAGCGTCGCTAAGATCACTCAATCAGCTTCGCTAAGATGACCTCCTTCAGCGTCGCTAAGATCACTCCTTCAGCGTCGCTAAGATGACCTCCTTCGGCGTCGCTAAGATCACTCAGTCAGCGTCGCTAAGATGACCTCCTTCAGCGTCTCTAAGATGACCTCCTTCAGTGTCGCTAAGATGACCTCCTTCAGCGTCGCTAAGATCACTCCGTCAGCGCCGCTAAGACCTGTTGCGGCGACTAGAGCGACTCTTAGCGGCGAAGCACTAATCTATCAGAGCCAGCTGACTCTCCGTCAGCGTCGCTAAGACCACTCCATCAGCGTCGCTAAGATGAATCCCCCAGCGCTGCTAAGATCACTCCTTCAGCGCCGCTAAGTCCACTCCGTCAGCGCCCTTAAGATCATTCCGTCAGCGCCCTTAAGATCACTCCGTCAGCGTCGCTAAAATCACTCCGTGAGCTCCGCAAAGATCACTCCGTGAGCGCCGCAAAGACCACTCCGTGAGCGCCGCTAAGACCTGTTGCGGCGGGCGGCTAGAGCGACTCCTAGCGGCGAAGCACTAATCTATCAGAGCCAGCTGACTCTCCGTCAGCGTCGCTAAGACCACTCCATCAGCGTCGCTAAAATGAATCCCCCAGCGCTGCTAAGATCACTCCTTCAGCGCCGCTAAGACCACTCCGTCAGCGCCCTTAAGATCACTCCGTCAGCGTCGCTAAAATCACTCCGTGAGCGCCGCAAAGATCACTCCGTGAGCGCCGCAAAGATCACTCCGTGAGCGCCGCAAAGACCACTCCGTGAGCGCCGCTAAGACCTGTTGCGGCGGGCGGCTAGAGCGACTTCTAGCGGCGAAGCCCTAATCTATCAGAGCCAGAGAATGGATTATTTGGCAAAGTGCAAAGGCAGGTTAGAGAAGGACAGATAATTGGCCAGGGAAGCTTCTCCTGGACTCACTCCAAAAAATAACTCATTCTCCCGACTGTCACAGGAAACTCTTAGGGGAAAAACGCAAAAATATTTGACTGTTAAAACGCAACTTTACGGGGATATATGAGGGCATTTCAACTTGGGGGAGGGGTAATGTGGGGGTGGGGGGTGTTGGTGCAACTGGTGGGTATATTTCTTACGCAGCAGTGAAATACTGCCGCACTATATTTACTTGCACAAACGGAGATTTTCCTGACTTACTGGTGGAGTGTTTCATAAATAGAGATCTTCATCAGAAACCTATTTATTTTACTGAAAAGGAGAAATATACTTCTCTGTATCCACGATACAGCATTTACCTTCTTTGTATCAATGGTACATACAATCCACAGCCTTTGTATCACTGATACAGGAAAGCATTTACCTTCTTTGTATCACTGATACAACTTATCTACTAGTGACATATATTGCATTGTGTCTTATCTAAGAGTGTTATCAGTTGGTGATAAGGGAGGGAGGGGAGTGATAGGTACGGAAGATAAGGGATGATAAAATACTGATTGATGCATCCTTACCTCCTATTTTACATGAAAAAATAAATGAATGAACATCAGCCACAAGCTTATTATTATAATAAACATTATAAATAGAAATGATTTTTATTAAAGTTACCCACGTAAGCTCTCCGTTTTCTATACTGTAGGCTGATCATAGAAAACGATTGGGGGTAACTAATGCAATTTTCTCGTGTAAAATAACATTAGACTTCGTACGGTAGAATATTATTTGTTGTACTTTATTGTTAATAAGTGTTCCATATGGTTAACTTGCAGTGAATCTAGAGATGGGAAGGGCGGCTGTTTTGAACCAAAAAGGTATACATGTGTGTACGTACCATGATTGAAAGTGATTGAATGGCACTTCCCTAAAAGAACTATTGTCCTATTCTAATTTTACAAGAATTCGTAACTAAATTCCTCTCCCAACTGGAACTACTAAATCTTTTTTTTCAAACTAGAGATTTAAATCTAATAAGCTTAGAATTCTATCTATTTCTGTATCCCACATTTTCTGAAAATATGTAAAGTTAAGATAATAATGATGTGGGTTGTGACAATATGCCCTTAAAATCATATAGATCTTAAGAATATCATAGACGAAAGGAAGTGAAATGGTATCGAATACTATATACCGCTGGTTTAGAACCATTCAATACTCTTTAATTCTCTCCTTTAATATTTTCGGGATCTATGATTTTAAGAGCATATTGTCACAACCCTAAATTGATGTATATTTCCGTAAAGACATTGAAAAGATGTAGTACGTATCAGTTGGGTAAATCTAATTTGGTTTCATGAGAAGGTGGTTACCTAGCTACCAAACTGTGGCTGATGACGCCTTTATTCCTCCTGTAAAGAGTGATTGGAAGTACGTTACTAAATTTCATTGTGTAGTTATTGAGATCAATAATTGCCGTGTAATCCAATTGGTGAAGTAGTAAATTGATTAACTAATTACATGAAGACTGATTGGTAGGATGAACGAGCAGATTTGCCACGGGAACATTATTGTCAGTTTTGTCCATAACAATTTTTGATTTCGTTCAGAACACTCTTAACCATGCGATTATTTTGATTAGTAGCACTAGACAAAGAAACATTTAACTCTGATGATTTATTATTATTCATTTCTATGATTTTATAGACTACTTTACTAAAGACCCTTCAAATTTACAGTATATAAGATACGTTAGAGTTTATAGAGGTTGTAAAGTTGTATCCATGATACGGTAGAAAGGTTAGAGTACTATATTCTTAATGCTAGAGAACTTACCTTAAATGTAATCTAAGTTTTACGACCCCAATGTGCTAGTTTTACATCCTGGCCAGTCTTATCTCCATACCAACTGATAAGGTATAAATTCTTCCACTGCCTTCATTTGAAATGATATATGTTCTCTATTAGAGACTCTATTGATGTCATAAAGATAGCCCACTACCTTAGAGTTTAATTAAATTCCTGATTATCTGAAAGAGGCAGCAGGAGAGGTATTTGAGTAAGCTGTTGCGGAATAGAGACGCAAACCTACATTCCATGGCACGTTGCTCACATTCTCTCTACAACTGTAATTAACTAATGTCACTCCAAATTAATCATATCAAGTAGACTGAGTTACGAATTATCCAATCTTCTTCGATCTTATAAGAGTTAATGGTATAGTTTGATATTTTAAATGGTTATTTTAATTGGTATCCATGATACCTCACGTAATTGATACCAATGAAAATTAAATAACCATTTAATACCGGCAGGTATCACGGATACCAATTAAAATAACCGTTAATATCTGCAGGTATCATGGATACAAATTAAAACAACCGTTAATATCTGTAGGTATCATGGATACCAATTAAAATAACCATTAATATCTGCAGGCATCATGGATACCAATTAAAATAACCAGTTAATATCTGCAGGTATCATGGATACCAATTAAAATAACTGTTAATATCTGCAGGTATCATGGATACTAATTAAAATAACTGTTAATATCTGCAGGTATCATGGATACCAATTAAAATATCAGTTAATATCTGCAGGTATCATGGATACCAATTAAAATAACCAGTTAAAATGTCGAATCATACATTTCTCTTACAAGATCGAAAAGTGGAACTGTCAGATCACTCGTAACCAGTCTAAATAGTTTAGACTGGAGTCAGTTTTAGGTTGTTCTCGGTATAATCTCCCTAAAATCTCTTATGGGGTAACTTCTATCATTTATGGGGTAACAAAGCAGGGGAAAAGGAGATTTACTTTATGGGACAATACGAAGAATGAGACAACCAAAATGTATAACATCATCTACAAAACGGAAAGAAAAGTAGAATTAGGCTACTACCAACAACTTACTAATTTTGTAGAAGTTTTAAAATCAGAACAATAAATAACCAAACTTTTTCCTAATTCGTTTAGATAAATCGTTTAGATAAATCCCACATATTTAGATAAATATCTACTTGGTGGTATTAGCCATTTATTTGATACTTTCCCATTATAATAACAAATATATATGCGTTTGGTGACGTATTCTAAATATTTAGGCACTTCACTCAAATAAAACTCGAAACTAATTATTTTGTAGCAAAATCTCATTTCCTCTTTTCTAATAATGACCTCAAATAGACCAATCCAACAACCCACTTCTTTCCCCCTCCCCAACCACTAATGTTTGCACCGGCCAATTAACCCCACAGGTTCGAATCCTCTTCGTGCGAAACCTTGATGTGATGACGACGGAAGACACGCTCCGTAAGACGTTTGCAGAGTTTGGGCTGCTGGAGAGAGTGAGGAAGCAGAACGACTACGCCTTTATCCACTTTCAGGAGAGGAGGGATGCGGAGATAGCCCTTAGGACTAAACACCGTGAGAACGACATAGGGATAGGACTAGAGATAGGGATGGATAAAGATGGGGATAGGACTAAATACCGTTAGAGAAAGATAGGATAGAACTAACGGGGTTGAACATGATCAAAGGGGCTTGAACACGTCCCAAAGTATTTGAACACGTTCCAGTGAAGTTGAACATGATCCAGCGTGTTCGAACATTTCCCTACTTGTTCAAACAATTTCTCACGTGTCCGAACATTTCCTAAAGTGTTGAACAGGTTTGGACATAATTCTACCTGTTCAAACTGCAAAGCTAAGAGATTTTACTTCTCAAATATCTCAAAGTTTAAGGATCACTTAAGGATACAAATATCAATCAATATAAAGAATTCCCTATTTCATAAATTCACACGAAAATCAATCCATGTCCAGACTGACGAGTTTCTTTGATTTACACCAAAAAAGATAGGGATAATATAAAGTTACTCATAGCTTTTTATACTGAGAACAATAACTAATCACTTACTCATACATTAACGTTGAATTATTTCATTCTTTTAATTCTTCGTATACAATCTTCTCCAATCTCTACCTTAAAACTAACGCTGTTTTCCCTCAAGTGACAATGCTGGACGGTTGCAAGATCGAAGTGTTGTGGTCAAAGCCAGTCAAGGACCCTGTGCAGTACAAACTAAAGAGAGCTGATAAGTTCCAGTCCTCCTCTTCCTCATCGTTCAATCCTCTACAGAAGTAAGCATTTCTATCACGTCATTAACTTTGCAGTTAAGACCTTAAATATATTGCTGCATGTGAAACAAAATTATGCGGTGTAGGTAGAATCAAGATCTGAATTGTTTCCTTGTCAAAATAATAACTGGAATGAACTTATAAGAAAAAAATCAAATTTAGAAGTGACAAAGTTTAAGTAGCTTGTCCCAGGTTTTAAGTGTGGTCAGAGTCGCCATTTCTAGTCACCCGGTGGTCACGTCAAACTAGATTCGATGATCTGATTACCATACCCTAAATGTTACAGTATTCTGAGGGTACGAGACGTACGATAGTCTTTCATTTAAGGATGGATGGTCCATCACGTACGAATAACATTGCAGCATGCCTGGTATATTAGATACCTAATTGGTAACTGTGATACATACACATATTTAACTTCAGTAGGGGTTTTCTTCTGAACCAAAGGCCATATCACTGATGTCAAAAGGTAATTAAATACAAGGGACTCGAAGAAGCAGTCAGAAAGAACGTGTCTCCATGAATAAAGTCATCTAACACCAGTTCGTGACAAAGCTCATGGATGCAGAAAAACTACTGGTATCCACAAAATTATTAGAGGGTTTAACGTCAGTTTCGGAACAAACAGCCATATCGCTGACGCCAAAAGGATAATAAATACAAGGGATTCTGATAAGCAGGCTGGAAAATGTATAGACAGTATAGCACCACTAACTGCTGGTTTGTTCAGTCCTTTTCAGCAGTACTTTGCTCTTCAGCCCCAACTGCTTCAGTCCCCCTTGATGCGACCCTCCACACCCTACCTCAGACCTCTGGGCATGGACACTATTTTCCAAGACGTGAGTCACCATTTTCAATATGTTGAAGAGATTTGTGTACGGTTACAAATTTCCAATTTTATAAGATAACTTACAAATCATAATTTTACTAGTTTTTTATAGTTTTTATATGATCTATAATGTGGAACTGTCCGATAAATAGTAACATATAATAGTTATAGTTAGAAATTCAGTACTTTGACTCGGTGCGAATGCGTAAAATGTTTTTGGAATTAGAGTAAATTACGAATTATCGGTCAGTTTCATATCATCGGTCATATAAGAAAAAACGATATTACGATTGTTATTTAATTTTAATTTTATTTGGTATCCATGATACCTGCAGGTATCATGGATACCAAATAAAATTAAAATTAAATAACAATAATTGTTATATCGTTTTTTCTTATATGACCGATGATATGAAACTGACCGATAATTCGTAATTTACCCTACATACAAAATGATCAGAAATGAAAAAATTCAATTTGAATTATTTTTCATGTAATTGTAAATAAATCGAGTACATTAACGACAAGCCAACCATACATAGTGACTAACAACTGTGTAGGAAGAATTCTGATCTATAATGAAATTGCATGTTCGTGATATAGGTACCTGAACTTGTTTCAACCTAACCCTTGACCTCTCTGTTTTCAGCAAGCTGCTCTCCAGATGTACAACATTCATAACTATAATTTGGCTGCACAACATGCTCCACAGTTCAGTTCCGTGAGTAGAATTACAATGAAAAGGAATCAAACATTGACGATATAGTTACAAAAATTAAAGGATTTTTAACCTAGTGCCCGTACAGACGGGGTGTTTTCTAACGCGTGTTAGAAAACGCACGTTTCGAGTTATTACAAGTTCAATAAAGGTGTACACACTTCAACGCCCATTTCGTTTCAAGCGCCTTGCGAACGCGCGTTTCATGATTTTTGTTGAAACACTTGTTTGTCGGGCGTTACCATATATCATATTTTGTATATCTAACGCGTCTTATCTAATCTAATCTAATTTATTTCTCGGAATTTTGACGTCAGAGTCGCTAGTAGAAGTAGGTATGAACACTGCACCACCTTCTGAGAACCAACCGTAGTGAATTTTATAAAACGAATTAGAACTAATTCATTAATATAACCCTTATTTCTTATCGAATTAACAGATTGGATTTCCCGTATCTACTTCAGCTACCTCTCTACTTGGACAACCTGTATCCACTGACTCTTATTCTGAGGAATCTAGTAGACTAGGTAAGTTGTTACCGGTAACAGTTACTGTACATTGGGTAACAGGTTTTTGGTAACAGTTACCGTATACTAGGTATTGGTAACAGTTACCGTATATCAGGTTATTGGTAACAGTTACCGTATATCAGGTTATTGGAAACAGTTACCGTATATCAGGTTATTGGAAACAGTTACCGTATATCAGGTTATTGGTAACAGTTACCGTATATTAAAATAACAGTTAAATACTGAATACAGTAGATTTGGCATACAACTTTTCACATATTTTTTCATACAGGCAGTGCCCCAGGAGCAGTCCGAACCACTGTCTCACCCCATGTTCAGACCAGACCATACCCAGCACCGAACACAGCCATGCAGCACGCTGCCCAACACCACCAGCAACAACAACAGCAGCAGCAGCAACAAGCTATCCCCTCTGCCCTAGCACTGCAACATCCTATGCTGCAACATATACCTGTGCTCCAAGCAACCCAAGGATTTCAGTCAATGTTCCCAACTGGTAAGAACGAGAAATTACATTTTTGTTTAAAATCAAACAATTTACTTACTCTTAAACTTATGATTCCGGAATTCATTATCACAATTTAACTGGTACAATAGTCTGCCAACCGGGTAGCAAAGGTCAAAGGATTGGAATTATTCTGTTAAAGGATGGATATTTTAATAATTTTAAGTAAATTCTTCAGAAATGATCTTTAACCCTCATATAATATGTGTTTTAGGTTCCTTGACAAGTAAAATATATATGTTGTAACAGGTTATTTTAATTGGTATCCATGCTACCTGCAGGTAACCTTAGAAATACCATAATATTTAAAGTATAAGCTGTAAGGTTTATAGATTGGTATCCATGCTACGTGCAGGTATCCTAATAGGAATACCATAATATTTGAAGTATTAGCAGCATTGGTTATAGATTGGTATCCATGCTACCTGCAGGTATCCTTATACATACCCTTGTACCTATTCGCAGTCTCCTGTGAAGTAAAGGTTATAGTGTTAGCTAGTTAGCATAACACAATAGATAAATAAGTTCTAATCTTATTTGGCCTGAAGTTAGGCAAGGAGTTTCGAATAATGGCGTCCATTTTTATGCCAGCAACTCAAACAAAAAACACACGGCTTGAGAAATTGATGTAGCGAGTTTACTTTAAAAGTTTTAAAGGTTCATTAAATTAAGTAAACTTGAAAGTTAAGTAGAGGTAGACTGGGAAGTTTTCGTTTATTTTTTCATAGTATCAATTAAAGGGCCTAAAGTATCGATTAACAGCTACAAAGTATCGATTGACAACTACAAAGTATCGATTGACAGGTACAAATTATCGATTGACAGCTACAAAGTATCGATTGACAGCTACAAAGTATCGATTGACAGCTACAAATTATCGATTGACAGCTACAAAGTATCGATTGGCAGGTACAAAGTATCGATTGACAGCTACAAAGTATCAATTGACAGCTACAAAGTATCAATTGACAACTACAAAGTATCAATTGACAGCTACAAAGTATCAATTGACAGCTACAAAGTATCAATTGACAGCTACAAAGTATCAATTGACAGCTACAAAGTATCAATTGACAGCTACAGAGTTCCAAGTTTCAACAGACAGTTCCAAGTTTCAACAGACGGCTCCAAGTTTCAACAGACGGTTCCAAGTTTCAACAGACAGTTCCAAGTTTCAACAGATGGTTCCAAGTTTCAACAGACGGCTCCAAGTTTCAACAGACAGTTCCAAGTTTCAACAGATGGTTCCAAGTTTCAACAGACGGCTCCAAGTTTCAACAGACAGTTCCAAGTTTCAACAGACACTTCCAAGTTTCAACAGATGGTTCCAAGTTTCAACAGACAGTTCCAAGTTTTAACAGACGGTTCCAAGTTTCAACAGATAGTTCCAAGTTTCAACAGACAGTTCCAAGTTTCGACAGACAGTTCCAAGTTTCAACAGACAGTTCCAAGTTTCAACAGACAGTTCCAAGTTTCGACAGACAGTTCCAAGTTTCAACAGACAGTTCCAAGTTTCGACAGACAGTTCCAAGTTTCAACAGACAGTTCCAAGTTTCAACAGACAGTTCCAAGTTTCAACAGACGGTTCCAAGTTTCAACAGAGGGTTCCAAGTTTCAACAGACGGTTCCAAGTTTCAACAGAGGGTTCCAAGTTTCAACAGACGGTTCCAAGTTTCAACAGACAGTTCCAAGTTTCAACAGACGGTTCCAAGTTTCAACAGAGGGTTCCAAGTTTCAACAGACGGTTCCAAGCTTCAACAGACAGTTCCGAGTTTCGACAGACTGTTCCAAGTTTCAATTGAGGGCCCCAAGTTTCGATTGACAGCCTACAAGTAGGTGCAGTCAGAACTGATTTTCTGGCATCAACAAATCCTTGGAGAAAGTCTAACAAGATAAAGTAGGGCGCCAAAGTTCTTCTGAAGTTGGAGATACACGTCAGTAAGTTCTATGAAGACCTGCCCTCCTAAAAACTAAACCCATCGGAAAAAGAGGGTGCGCAACGCCCTGGAAAATGGTGACCACTCACCGTAGATTTTGTTGTTTCTTTTCCATCTCCCGTCAGAAACTTCTCTTCCTATGTATAGGATACGTTCCAAGTTTTCGAACGGCTTCACGAGTTATCGAACGTTTGCAGTATCCATGATACCTGCTCCACGAGTTATCGAACGGTAGAAGTATCCATGATACCTGCATGCATATATCACGGAGTTCCGTTATCCCCGATACCTGCATGCAGGTATCATGGATACTAATTATAATACGAGGTGCATGATATAGTTATTTCTTAGATAGAATATATGGAACCGTTCGATAACTCGGAACTTACCTACTAATAACTATAGACAGTTGACTTCATTGAAGGAAGTTAGTTTTATTTGTCGTTCTAGAAGTAAATCTGGTTACAATCCACAATGAGTTCGCCGATTGAATCTCCTGATGATCCTTTGTGTTGTCAGGAGAAAAAAATCTACGGGGAGATTTTTATTTTAATTGGACAGCTCCCAACATAACCTGAATAATAATAAAGATTTTCTTTCGAGAAACTTCTGAGAGGGGGATGGAGGGAGGGGGGGGGGAGAAAAAATAATCTGAATATCTCGGAAAGGAACATTCGAAAGATGTAGGTTTTTAGCTCCAACTTTCTTTGGAATTGTTATATTCAATCACAGTTCGATTAGAATATATCAAGTTCGTAAGATAAAGATTATGTTCTAAAATTATGAGGAATTGCATGACTTTATATTTCAGTTACTATTTTAATTCAATTCAATTTCAATATTTAAAACATAAACACAATGAATGAAATTAATAGTGTCCATAACGTCAAAATGACACCAATTGTAGGTAGGTACACTCTTTCAATAAAATTAGAGTTAAATTTACGTCTCTTAGGAAGAACTGGTTTGATTTGCCCGAAAAGATCGAGTGCTATCACTGAAACTCATAAAAAGGCTTCATAATGGCCCATTTCATTCATCTTTGTGTATTTCAATACTATTAAAGTCATCATTTCATGATATAGAAAGCCATGTGTACCGCGTGGTACCTCCATACCACCCCGTATATTTACCTCCAAGCTAATTAGTTAACATTTCAGGTACGGATTTTGCCACGCTGAATTACTCCGCCGCAGCGCATCCGTTCACGGCGATGTACAACCCCGCTGCTGCCGCTGGAACTAATCCCGCCATGCTACCCCTCCTCCAGGGCCAGGAGTTCCTGAGACAGTCTTCCCCCTACACCGAGCAATGAGATGGGGGAGGGACTGGGGGAAGTAAGGAGTTATCGGTCGGAATCATATTCGCGATCATGCAAGAAAGAGAATTGGATAATTATTATTAGCTCGTTATTGTAATTGGTATCCATGATACCTGCTGTCTATTTTAATTGGTATCCATGATACCTGCTGGCTATTTTAATTGGTATTCATGATACTTGCTCGTTATTTTAATTGGTATCCATTATACCTCCAGGTATCATGGATACCAATATCTTGAAGATTTTCTTGCATGATGGAAAATATGAACCCGTTCGATACTCAAAACTGACCCAATGTTACCTAATTTCTAAATAGAGATTTAGAAGAAAAACGAATTTGTTTTTTAAGTTGACTTTATATTTGATGTGTTAGGAATACAGAGAATGTGTATATAAGGTATGAGTTTTTTAAAGTTTAATTCTAAATATTTAATTTCTGTACACTATTTAAATGTTTTTTGTAAGTATGCAGATTCTTAACTTAGAAATTTTTTTGTTTATATTTAAATCATCTCAATATTGGTTGACTAAAATGAAATTTTACAGCTCAGTTAGAAGTGAGCTTTTTAATTTTAGGATGTATTTCCAGCCGAACTAATTACTTATAAAATATTTTTTTAACACCTTGTCTGCCTTTAATTACAATATCGCAGGTTGGGGTTCGAGACTAGTTACTGATAACACCTATCTAGAATTACGATACACCTACTTATGGGACTTCTCAATAGTCCAACATCCCATTGGTCCAATATCTCTTTGGTCCTACACTCTTAAATTTTTTATATGAAGCAGTTCTATAGTTTGTTGTATCCGCTAGTTTATTATACCGCACACATCACAATTGTTTAGTGACGTAGCGGGGGATTCGTGGAGTGGTGTATGTCCCACGATATACATATTTTTGATTTTATATAAGAAATATGAACTGCAAAAGGGTTGGACCAATGGGGGTGTTAGACCAATTGGGTTGTCGGACCAATGAATAGTAACCCCTATATATAGGTACTTATAAGTCTGTAAAATAATAGTTTTTCAACAGTGACATCTATAAATACCTAATATCAGAAATCACTTTCATATCAAAATTTAATACGTAGTATCGTATCGATACCTCTTTGGACGATATGTGAAGTATAGTAATGTGTCTAGAAGTATAGTAGGTATTTAACTATACTGAGAACCTCCTTGACTGAGAAGTATAGGCTACTAGGTATTTTAAATTAAGTATAATGAGAAGTATAGTAGGTAGCTATTTAAGTATAATGAGAAGTATAGTAGGAACTTAAGTATAAGTATACTTAGATCGAAGTATACTAGGTAATAGGTATTTAAGCAGGTATAGCTACTGATAAAGTTTGTTATTGATGTTGTATTAAATAAATTTTAAAACCAATTATCGTTTTCATCCTTTACAAATATTTAGTCCGAATTTTAGTAAACTACATTTGAACGGATATTTATTTACCCATAGTTTTGGGAGAATGAGGTATAATGCCCTGTTTTACATTTTAGCAATTCATTTATTTAAATACTAAATAAAAGCCTGTATACATGTATGAAAAAGTTACTATTTGGTCTTTAGCGTGGATAGTTATCATGGAAAAAATTCAAAGAATTGAATTAATAAGTAATTTGATATTCCAACACTAAACAATGCACTATAGTAACAGAGTAGGTATTATTTTGTGATGAAAGAGTACGTAAATAAATGGTACGGTTAGTTACGACTTTAAAGGTCATTTCCACTACTTCCAACACTAAACAATGCAAATTATAATAGTAACTAGTGCACTTTCCCGTTAAAAATAACGGGTCGTCATCAATGCCAATTTATTGCCTGTTATTAGGTTACTTTTAATGAATTCAATTAAAATTCATTTTTCTGCATAGTCTAATTTATTTTATAGATAAAATACTTCCAAAAATTGAATAAAAACAGGGGAATTTAAATATCAAGTCAATATTTTCCCATGCGTATCATAGTTACATTCTTTAATACTCGTCGAGTAAAAGCGGACACCAAATAAATGAATAAATTATATATAACACACAATGGAAATTATTAGTATAGATTATATTTATTTTAGTTGGTATCCACGATACCTGCAGGTATCATGGATACCAATTAAAATAAAAAATAAATTATTATTATCTTCATATAGTGTTTTCTTACGTGTCTGAAGATGTGGAAATGACCGACATTTCGGAATTTATCCTAGTTACTCACGTGTGCAGAGTCTAGGTAGGTTCTGCTCCAGAATTCAGATTTCTGCTCCAGACTGTCCAGAAGACAGTTCTGCTCCAGAATTCAGATTTCAGAGCGTGTCCATTATGAGCGGAACATCCAAATTGGGTACAGAGTGTGGGAGTCTTTTTAGACTCCTGATGAGAAGATTATTGAAAAGAAGAAATTATATTAAGATTATCTCTAATTTCTGAACAATGTAAAATTAGAGGAAAAAAAACAATTTTAGTTTTCGAGAGAACATTTCTTGAAATTCCTAAACACTTAGGTAGGTAGGTAGAAATTTTGAACACCAAAAATTGGACTGAACGTTATTTTTATAAGTGAACTAAACTGATTTCGGGATGATTTCAAATCAAAATAACACACTGTTAAACTAATGGAGCAAGTAAAGATAACGGACCAGAAATTAAGCTAAAGATAACGGACCACAAAACTTTATTTTAGTTTTAATAAATATTTGCTTAGCATTTTATAAAAATTCAAAACCTAATAAATGTTGATATTAATGGGATATACATTAATTTTGCATAATTTATTAATTGAAAGAATTGATGAAAAAACGTGATCCATTTTGAAGTTGTGAAGAACGAGTGATATAAAAATGAAAAAAAAACGTCTGCTTAAACCCTTTAATGTGGTATCTATGATTCCAAAATTAAATTCTTATTCCAATTATTGGTCAAATATTTAATAATTTAACCAAGTAAAGATAACGGACCAGAATTTAACCAAGTAAAGATAACGGACTCTGGTCTGTTATCTTTACTTGCTCCAAACTTATTTACTTTATCTAAAGAATAAGTAAATAACAAAATACTGTAAAAATTTCATCATAACTTACCTCTGATATGTACCTAACTAGCGTACAGCCGTACAACTTAAATAAGTAGGTAGACTTACCTATCTAATGTTCAAAAATATAGATAGCACTTCTTGAAATTAAGCAAATTATAGGTATTCTATTGTAAGAGTGGCATTTAATAATAGAATTTGGAGCAATAACTTAGATTGAAAAGCAGTAAAAATTAATTAATTTATGGTATTAATGACTTCTTTTGATGTCAGCGGCCAGCCGAGTTAAATGTGACGCTTTACTTTGGTTATCATTTTTTCAGCAAAATAAAGTAGGGACACCATCACTTCAGAATACCAAATACTAAAATATCATTTTCATATAACTTCCTTTTAAATGTTAATTAGTATTGCAATAATCATCTAATGGATGGAATAAAAGATTTAATCAATATCGGAGAATATAAAGAAAAGCTCTTGACTTTTTTCCAAGGTTATTAATTTTCAAATAAGGAAAGCAAGTATTTTAATAATATCTAATAATCAGCGAGATTTTATGTAGTATCTTGAATATCCTATATAATGATTCATGCGTATAAAAGGTATATTTCTCAAGGATAGACCGAAAGAGTGCCTATTTTATTTGGGGCAATAAAGGCTGAGGAGAGTTCAAACCCAACCAACTAGAAAGACTGAATGATTCGAACGAGAAAAAAAGTCATTTTAGACAGAACTATTTTCCTGAGTCATGATAGACTAAGTTACGAATTGTCGCTCAGTTTCACATCTTCGGTCATGAGAGAAAAGACGATAATTATAATACTAATTATTCAATTTCTATTGGTATCCATGATACCTGCTGGTATCATGAATACCAATAAAAATAAAAATTAAATCATTATTATTATAGTGTTTTTTCTCTCACTTGTCCGAAAATGGGGAACTGACCGATAATTAAGAACTTACCCTATTAGATTTATTTATAATTTTTCTTACTTGATCGAAAATGTGAAACCGTTCGATAACTCAGAAGTAACCCTACATTATGAAAGGAAAATAACACCATTGAGATGTAATTTAATTTAATTACAATTGAACATATACAACACTGGAATAAAAAATGGAATAACATTGTAAATTTGTAATAAATATATAGCCATGTTTTTTAATATATTGTGACCGAAAAATTCGATTAAAATAATAATAATTATTATTATTAGGAACCTATTTACACACACAAAACTAATAGGTATGAACACATAAAATAAATAACTAAAATATAACATTTGTATGTTTAATAAAGAATTTATTTTAGTTTTTATGAAAAAATAATATCAGGTATTCGCTTTCAAATTCAACGGCGAGATATGACAATGCTCATGGATGCAGAAAAGCTACTTCATGTTTAGCCACTTACCAAGGAATGTGACGAAAAGGGACACAAACACCGGTGACTGCACTCACGGATGGAAGAGAAAAATGAAGAGGTGATAGTAAATGAAGCCTACGAGCCTACCTAACACATAATCTAAGAGGAAAATGAAGAGGTGATAGTAAATGAAGCGTACAAGTCTACCTAACACAAAATCTAAGACCTCGTAGTTGAAGAGCATAACCCTAGCGCTATCCTCGAAAACTGCAAGTAGCGTTAAAAAATGATAAACATGGTAAAAATGAAAAAAAGACAATTCATAGTCCAAATTACAACAGTTCTGACCCCAAGGGACGCGACTTCCCTTCTCTTCCATTCACCACAGACAGCTTCAGGATAGAGCCCATGGGGGCTAAAATGATAAAATTCCACTAAATCTATTAAAAACTAAACATAGCATTTAATTCAAGTTAACATTTGGCAACCTAATAACATGAACACATAAAATAAATTATTTTAAATTAATTGTTAAAGTGTTTCCATAAATATAGTTAACTATAACTAATAACAAAAATAGGAATAATGCTTAAAGAAAAATTAATAAACTATCCTTTCCGACATCACGTTTATATTGACCTTTTATGCCATAGATAAAGGCTTAAAATGATACATTATGATTTAAGCTAAGTTACGAATTATCGGTCAGTACTACATCTTCGAACATGTAAGGAAAAAACAATATAATAATTGTTATTATTACACAGTGCTATCTAATAATAACAATTTTTATATCGATTTTCTTATGGCCGAAGATGTAGTACTGACCGATAATTCGTAACTTACCCTAATAGAAAATAATGATACATTTTGTAAACTTCCACATTAATACAATAACTTTTAATAGAACCTGTGTGTTACATTAGTTAAGTCTGTACAAGAACTGTCATCTTTTTTATTTAAATAAACTTAATCGTTTATTATGTTTAGTTTGTCTATATTTTACAAGGATAGTGTACTTTTTTCACGTTCAAACCTGTACTTCAAGAATCTGCTCTTGAAGTACAGGTAATCTCGTACAACGGACAGTACATGTACTGGAAAAAGTGTCCGTTATACCGATCAGTGTCTGCTGAAACGTCACATTATTAGTTTAGTATAGCAAGTGGAAGTATAACAATAATCTGGTCTCAAAGTATGTGAAATATTTCTACCTAGTTAATTTAAAGTACCATTGCATGTTCTTGCTTATATTACATTATTTCTGTTTAATAATATTTATATGACTAGAGAATTATAGGACTTAATGGGTTGAGTTCCAAATTATAGCACCGTTCCACATTTTCGGTCATTTAAGAAAAAAATGTATAATAATTGTGAAACAACTGGTTAATTTAATTACAAATAAAAATAAAAATTAAATAACAATTATTATATAAATATTTCTTATATGATCGAAGATGTGGAACCGTCCGATAATTCAGAACTCACCCTAGTTATTTACAGACACTGGAAAATGTCAAAATGCTGTCATATTTTTTAAAGTTATTCTAAATTAATGTGGAGAAATACTTTGCTTAATTTTTACCTACAACTTTAACAAATAGTTCAGGACTGTAGAATAAATATTAAACTATATAATGCCATGTACGGTAAGTTCCGAGTTATCGAAATGTTCTTCATTTTCGATCATATCAGTTTATAATAATTACATCAATAATTTAATCATTATAACATTTCCTTATATGGTCGAAAATGAGAAACCTTTCGATAAGTAGAAACTGACCCAAACTAATATCAAGAATACATCTTTTTGGAAAATGTTAAAAAAGTATGGAATGTAATATCGTACCTACCTAAACATAGTTTTTTCAATTAAATTCCAGTACTACAATGATATATAACTACCCAATACAATTACTATTAACACAGGGTATTAATTGGAAGGAATTGAAACATGTTTGGAACACTTTTCAACGTGTTTGATACGCGTTGAAAAATGTTAGAACACGTTTTAACATTTTTAACGATACTCGTTGAAAAAATGATTAGAGCACGATTTAACATTTTTATAATTAACAGGATATAAGACAATACTTGAAATTGTATTAATTGCCATAAATCATGCATACTATTTACAAACCAAAGTAGGTATTTTGGCAAAGGAAGAGTGTGACCCTGTATTTCACTGACATGGGGAGATTGAAGTAGAGATGTAGTAGCCATTTTAAGAGGTGTGTAGACAGTGACCAGTGAATTGTGAAGTCAATGCAACGTTTGTTTTCTATTGGCCAGTTGATCGTGACGTCACGCAATGTTTGTTTTCTATTGGCCAGTTTATTGCAATGTTTGTTTGCTACTGGCCAGTTGATCGTGACGTCACGCAAATTTCGTTTCCTATTGGCCAGTAGATCGTGACGTCACGCAAATCTTGTTTCCTATTGGCCAGTTGATGGTGACATCACATTGCTACAGTTATGTATCCATAGCCAAATGTATCTTTAAATGTTTTCACTTTAAAAGAAGATGAAGTAAACAGTGAATTCTTGGTCACAAAAATTAATTAACAATTAATTGTGATAGCCAGTAGCTGAATTGTAAACGTGTAAAGTATTTAAAACTTTAAATGAATAAAAATTTCGAGTTTCAACATCTGTTTTTTTTTTACTTTCAAAATAATCAAGTATTTTTTTAACGGCTATTGATATCTAAAAAGCTTTTGACTAGAGTTCTCCATGGATTATTTCTCATCCCCTAATAAAAATTAATTAAATACTTTAATGGACTATTACTTATCTTTTAATGATAATTATATTAAAACTCAAGTTTGGGTTACGCCCATTCTATAGCTACTAGCTGTTAAAACGCCGCGTTTTTCTAAAGCCTTCCATTCATTTAACCGTGATTATTTGAAGAGGCATAACCTGGGCGGCGAAAACGCTTCGTTTCATCATCTAGCATAGAATAGGCCTTAAGAAGTAATAAATCTAACAAGAGGCCAAATATCCTTTGAACAATTTACCAGTAATGTTTAACCAGTTTGTTATCGAGATGTTTGGTCTCTAATTAGGGATATACACTCTAAAATGTAGGAATGTATTATAAATCAATGCAATTTTGACCTTAAAATAATGAAGTCATTTCAATGAAATAAAGATAGCAATTCCTCCGTCTCACAAACCAATTTAACCTCCCTTACATATTACGCTCTTCATTTTAACACACAGGTATTGTTCATTTTATTGATCATCTTCATTTGGTTTGCAGCTACAAAATAATTCACTTCTCCCTATTTTCTTTCTTTACCCTAAATGTTCCTCTTAAAACTATTCTCTAATTGACATATTTTATCCTGAATATTCTGCTTTAGCTACCCTATTCCTTCTATTTACCCTAAATATTCCTCTTTGCCTTCATTTTCTACCCTAAATGTTCCTCTATACCCCACTTTCTATCTCTATACCCCATTTTCTATCTCTTTACCCCAATTTCTATCTCTTTACCCCACTTTCTATCTCTTTACCCCACTTTCTATCTCTTTACCCCACTTTCTATCTCTTTACCCCACTTTCTATCTCTTTACCCCACTTTCTATCTCTTTACCCCACTTTCTATCTCTTTACCCCATTTCACACTATTTCTCCCATTTTCTATCTCTTTACCCCATTTTCACACTATTTCTCCCATTTTCTCTCTTTACCCCATTTTCACACTATTTCTCCCATTTTCTCTCTTTACCCCACTTTCTATCTCTTTACTCCATTTTCACACTAGTTCTCCCCCCTACCACTCAGTCAATCAGAAGTCCCTGTTCCTCCATATGGAGCATTTGGTTGCGCAGCTGCCGGTGCTCCGCAAACTCTCCGATGGAGTGCTGCCGCATCATCATGGCTCCCGTGGACAGCTCCATGCCATCGTCTTCATCTTGCTGACGTGCAAGCTCATAACTGTCAAAGATTCAAAGCATTAAGGATTTTTACATTTTTTACTTTATACATTTTTCCAAGTTTATTTTTATATTTCTTTTTTAATATTTTTAATACTCTATATCTATGGCTAACTAGACATTTTTTTTATCATTTTTTCAACATTTTTTTTAAATTTTTGATAGGTACTCTATAGCTACATTTGCTATTCTAATCATTTAGATACTCACCCGTCACTGGCAGGGTCCAGAGAGAGGCCCAAGCTGCTCCCACCACCAATGCTAGACCTCCTTAGGGCCCCTCCCCCACTGGGGGGACTGAAGGATTTGGAGGTGTAGAGGATGCACCAGGAGAGAGTCAGCAGAATCACAGACATCAGGGATATGCAAACCTGAAACATTTCACAAAAAATTATTTTTTTTAGCTTAGCTAGAGTAAGTTGCGAATTTCACATTATCTGACACGTAAGAATTTTTTTTATTGGTATCCATGATACCAGCAGGTATCATGGATACCAATAAAAATAAAAATTAGCTATGATATATATTTTTTTCTTACTGAGTACTAAAACGTGGAACTAACTGATAATTTGGAACTTACTCTAGCTACATAGAAAATCTTCTGATGATTAATTACCTAAGCTAAGTAAAATACATGAATATAAAAAACTTTTCTTTCAATATTTTCTCCTTAAACTGACCATGATGTAAGAGTAAAGGTGAGAATTAGCAGCAATGTGTGTGAGGACTCCATGCGTCAAAGAGTTGCCAAAAGAAGTCACAACGATCATTATGGCACACATCCTGTGTGTGACGTGCATGTACTGTGCCATCCAAAGTAGAGATGTAGGGAGAATGGGAGCCAACCCAATGGAAGAGACTATTATTCCAGCCCACAGAAAGTCGTCTTTGTTGTAAGAGCCAATGCTTAGCGACACAGCTCCAACTACTGTGAAGAATGTGGAGACTCCGAGCAGTTTTCCGGGTTTCAGTCGGATGCAACCGGAGAGAGAGATGCAGAAGAAACGAACTAGGCACACCAGGCCCCAAAAAAGAGCAGGTCCGTCAATTCCCTTGTCTAGGATACTGAGACCGTTCTCTTGAGAGGTTGTAGAGAGAAGGTGATGGATAGAGCCCTGCAAAGCCTCTGCCGTGAACATGTAGAAGGCAAAGAGCATGACGAAGAAGGTGTAACGAGAGTGATGGGCTGAATCAAGACATCCCTCTTCCTGTTTGGACCGCGGTTCACGTGGATTGTGACACAGAATGAACACGAAAATGAGGGAGTTGAAGAACACGAAAACCCCAATGCAGATGAAAGCCAAATGAATTTTGGTCACTCCATATTGCTTGAACTTCAGAGCTATCGACTCAATGAACTTATTATCATCGGTGAGGTTGCTGTATGTACCAGGTTTTTTAAGCAAATGGGTTATCTTCTGCAGCAACCCTGGGGACTGATCATTGGTGACATTGACTGACTGGACAGATTCGTTAGCTTTGATCCTCTCCTTCACTTCAAGAACTTCTGGTTCAGGAACAGGAACTGACATTTTCCCCTCAGCCATATTGTCTAATATTCTAGAACTGAAGAGTGGCACATTTTTAGTCTTGTAGCCAATTTGGTCTACAGTTTTAATTGGAGATTCAGCAGTGAGGAATGAACCAACTTCTGTAGTTTTATTTACGGTAGGTATAGCATGATTATCAAGATTCTTTGTTGGTGAAGCTGTGGTAGTAGATTCAGAAATAGTTGCATTAGTTGAGTTACTTTTAGTCTCTTGGTCATTCAGACCTAAAGAAGCATTAGATTTATCTGCGTTACCAGTTTTAGCAGCAGTAGGATGAATGACTTTTTTAGCAGCTGGTCTCTTCCATTTGGTATCGTCCTCATCTGTTACTGTGGCCCCTGTGTGCTGTGGCTTAGGCTTGGTAGGTTTGCCAACAGTCTTCAGTACACTCTTTTCACTGTGGGTAGCATTATCTGATTTATTAACAGGAAGAGTCATTTCCAAGAGTTTCTCTTCAGTAAGTCCAGAAATAGGGTGAGGGTGATGCTTTGACCGCTTTTCCAAATGGTGAACAGTTCTTGGGAGCTCAAAATTTCTTGGAAACCTCATAATGCTCTCTGAATCTTCCCTTTCGTCCAAGAAGGGCATGGCGGAGTAGCTATCAAAGGGGGTTGTGAGAGGTGGAGAAGTGGATGCCAGTAACGTGGAGGCATTAACTGAGGTGATTGACATTTGCTGCCCAGCAAAAAAGGGGTGAATAATTACAGGTGCAATGAAAGCTCCTAACGCGTAACTGAAGTGAAGGGCCTGCAGGGATGCCCCTCCTCCTTGCCGACCCCAAAGGTCCAAGCACAACACATTCCCACCTGAAAAAGAACAGGAGAGTAACGTCTGCTTCAGAAGCGAAGGCTATATCGCTGATGTCAAAAAGAAATTTAAGGACTGGAAGAAGCAGTCAGAAAGGAAATTGGCTTGATGAAAAATGTTACAGCAAAGAAGAATATGGACATTAACTTACCAGTGAAGAGAAAAGCAATGCCGGCACTAGTGGCAATGAGGGTGAACCTCATCCACCAGAGACTGATGGGGAGAGTGAAGGGCAGCACAATGATGCTCACACTCACCCAGATCAAGGACACGAACACCAGAAACTGACGGTTGTAAATGTCGAACAGTTTTGCTCCTGGTGTGAAAATTAAACCAATTATTGAAAAAGTAAAATAATTCATAGCTATTTACTAAAAAATATAATATTAGCTAGCTCCAGCTAATGTCATTATTTGTTATATACTTAGTATGTTACAATATATTGTACTGACAATTGTAAAAGCCATATAGACCTGCTTCTGGTGTACAAATTAAAACTTGACAAAATACAAATTTTGATTACAATTTAAGTTATAATTCATAATAATCAAGATATTCACCGTGTTACATTCTATAGGTCACTAAATCTCTCACCAATCAAGCCTCCAATGAGCGCACCAACGCTGTGTGCCGTGAAGGTGTGGAGTGCCTCCCACTCCTCCACCCCAAGCCACTCTTGTATCTTGATGACTGGGCCTCTACTGATACTGGCACACAAACCCTGAGAAGTAGGCAGAGTAGTCAGAAAATATCAAATTACAGCTCATAAAATTGAGGCCAAATTTCTACTTTAAAAGATAGGGTAAGTTACAATATATCAGACGGTTTCACATCTTCGGTCATAGCTAAAAGAAAAATTTATATTATAATTGTTATTTAATTTTTAATCTAATTAGCAGTCATGCAAGTACTGATAGTAGATACCAATTAGATTAAAATTATTATATCATTTTTATTACATGACCAAAGAATGAAACCAACAGATAATTCCTAACTTATTCAATTTCAATAAAGACAACTTTCAATTCACTAAAAAAATGCTGCCCTAACATTTTGATCATTATTACTTTGTCACTGAATATGCTTTGTTGATGTACAAACTACAAACCAACTCACAAGTCCAATAAAGGCAATGCAGAGGAAAATAGTACGACTGAAGAGCATGAAAGTGGGAATGAATCCAGTGGGAGCATGATGGTGACGTCCACGTGAGGTTTTACCTCCTAGTAGACCCGCCTGATCAAAAACAATGTCCTCTT
This sequence comes from Caprella mutica, assembly GCA_947561585.1. Classification (NCBI taxonomy): domain Eukaryota; kingdom Metazoa; phylum Arthropoda; class Malacostraca; order Amphipoda; family Caprellidae; genus Caprella; species Caprella mutica. Next base: position 103,651 of record CANNZV010000715.1, read on the forward strand.
CAAATGGATCATTGTCATCCATCAGGTCCACCATGTTGAAATTGAGTAGAGTCTGAGTTAGTTGGTGAAATATTAGGGAAAGTCTTGAAGGTTCACAGATGGTTTCATTTAGCCAAATGAAGCAATGCTGTTATATTAACTAATCTGGAATTAGTTCAACTGTAAAAAAAATCAGAAAAGATTGCACATCACAGTTCCTGTCTAATTGTAACGGATGAATTACTCGGGCTTAATGCCTTGCATTTTCAAGTGTGCATTAGCTATTTATCACTGAATTTTAAAGTAAAAATTATCAGTTACATCATACATTTATAGGGGGTTGTGATGCCCAAAGCTCCCTGCCAGATAATTAAGCAATCATGAAGCAAACATCAAAGTTAAAAACTAGTGGATACAACAAACTACCCATGTTCTATGGTGTGGCAGCAAAGACGCCAGATTGATGAGAAAATAAACCTAGTTCACCACATATAACACCTTTTTCAAGTAGATATTTGGCTTCTTAGTGAAGAATTTATAGTTGAAAACATAATTATGTTTCACATGTGATGCTTGTGCATCCCTTATGGCTATTTCATTAGTGATTTAACAATTAATTAGTTTTTCAACTTATTTCACCACTTAAAAATTGCCAATATATTGGCAACTGCCAACTTTGTGCATACTTTGAAAAATGGCAAACTACATAATGATCATTTAGGTTGAGAGGCTTACCCTAGTCTTCCATAAAAGATTCTCCAATTTCTCTCCAAAATGGCCAAAAATCTCCAAATTCTCTCCACTAATTACATCTAAACATAGGAATTAATTAGACAATTGTGGCCAGATAATTCAGGAGACTAATTTCAAGACCTCAACAGTCACCAGATAAACTTCACAGCTTCATACATCTTTTGCAGACTGGGTTGGTAACACTGTAATCAGTAATGGAGGATTATTTAAAACTAGACTTCAACTAGTGCACTATCCAAACTTCCAATTAAAAGTGACAGGTAAATAACAATACCAATTTATTACCCATTATTAAATATTAAGTTACCTTTAATGAATACAATTAAAATTGAATTTTCTGCATAGTTAATTTATTTTATGGATGAAATACATTTAAAAAAAGAATAAATAAAGGGCCAATCTCCAAAATATGGGACATTTGTAACATTTTCTGTGCGAACAATCCTTAATTTCTTCCTATAATTTACATGAATTTTACTGAGAACAGAAGTCAAAATAAAAGATTTCTTGGAGAACACTACCAGTTTCTGCAGACTGGATAAAGGGGAATTTAAATATCAAGTCAATATATTCCAATGCGTATCATAGTTACATTCTTCATGTGTAATACCCGTCGTGTAAAAGCGGACACCAAATCACCAAATAAATAAATAGCTACCTAAGTAAATAAATAAACACACTACAGGTTACAGCATTTGACAGATTATTCAGGGATTAACATGGTCCGACAGACCGGCGACAATTTTCTAATTAATTCCTTATTCCTATATTTACAAATTACATGTAGTTATTGGTGAGAATTTTAAGATTTTTGGCCATTTATGATAGGGATGGGATGAAGAATCGGCATCAGTATCGCCATTTTAGTGGAGTATCAACCATGGTATCGGTATCAGCTTTTATTGGAAAGTATCGGCCGATACTTTTATTATTATTTAAATTTTATTCATTTCGTTAATTTTCTTTTTTAATTTTTATTATTAAATATCTATTATTCTATAGCCGTAAATGAAATAAATAATTTAAAAAATCATTGTAAGTAGCTACCAATCTAATAATTGACCAACTTCCTACTAGAGTTTTAAGAGTAGCTAATTTTTATTTATTTATAATGACATAAATGAAATAATTCATAAAAAATTTAAAGTATATACCTACATAATCTACCAATAACTGCAATAAGTTTTTGAGTCTGACTATAAATTCAAGATAAGAATTATTCAGCTACTGTTGTCCATTTTTGCACTTATATATGACAAGTATCAGTATCACAATTCACAAGATGATAACACACATCAGAAAAGTTATCTATCTGATACCAATGCATTTCAATTAATGTGAAACCAGTCTGTAGAATATGGGACATTTTTAACATTTACTGTGCGAACAATCCTTAATTTTCTCCTATATTTACATATATTTTACAGAGAACAGAAGAAAAAATAAAGGATTTTTTGTAGAACACTATACCAGTATCTGCAGTCTGGATGTGAAATATGTAAATCACTTCATGCTGTATATATACACTACATTGATAGAGCATCCTAGTTTTAAGAGTATGTACCAAGTGGCCGATTAATTGTAGACTTAAAATTTGTGAAAAGAAGTATCTTTCACATATATAGACGACTAATGAGCACCTTAATTAGATTTAAAATTAAAATTGGTGACTCATAATCATAAACGGCGGAACCGCGCACCTTTGTTGAAATGTAAACAAAGCCACCATTTTGTTTTGATGTGGCGCGCTCTGCGATGTATAATTCTATATAAGTTTTTTGTGAAAGATTGCAATCTTTTGTTATGAATGATGTGGTGACTACTTGTCATTTTAATTTGATGCTCTCTGACTAATTATCAGAAAAAAAAGAATAACTATGAAAGAAAGTGTGCCTCTCTCTGATTGGCTGATACTCTCTCAATTATAATTATATATTAAGGTATGTTTACTTTTGATAATTAGGTAGGTATAATGATATAGGTATATTGACGACTGTCAACTTTCAAAATTGGAAATTAATTTTGACGACTGGCGACTGCATTACTAATTTTTGTTGACTTATTTTTGAAAAAAAAAATAATATTGGCGACTCAATGAACATTCTCCGAAACTAAGTAGAGCACTACTGTGTTAGTTTTATGAGTTAGAAACTTAGAACTATATTAAACTTACAAAACAGAAAACTAATTGATACTCAACTCCCAGTCTGCCATGTTTCAGGGGCTGGAAAATTGTAAGCCAATTTTTGAGCCAAAATTTCACAAAAAATCTGAGCCAAGCCAATTTGGCTCATTTTTAGAAGATTTCAAGCCAAAATTAACATGGGCGTATAGGAATTAATTCAAAATTTAAAGCCAACTAGACATAGGTATCTGAGATTTGACCATTTCAAATCAAAGCCAATTAATTGGCTTTAACTGACATACTCTTATACATGGCCAGTCTGCAGAATATGGGACATTTTTAACATTTTCTGTGCGAACAATCCTTAATTTCTTCCTATATTTACATGTATTTTACTGAGAACAAAAGCTAAAATAGAGGATTTCTTGGAGAACAGTTTATCAGTTTCTGCAGTCTGGCTCAACTCCAGATTGAATTTGGACTTGGTGGTAAATTCCGATGATATGTCGGAAGATATTCAATTTATCTAAAAAAAATCCTGCAATGTCGGAGGATATTTAGCTATCAATTCCTATATTACCAATAATTTTTGGAAGGGAAACTGGAAAAATGTTGGAGCACTAGACAAATTGATGAAAAATGTTGGCAGATATTTCTCAGATTTTTGAAAAAGTCAGAGGAGTTCAGTTCACCAAATACAAACTGGACTTGACTCTAAATTCATTAAGTATCCAGTCTGTAGAATATGGAACATTTTTCCAAGACTCTCTGCGTAAGTTTTTGATTGAATTTTAGAAATTGGAGATCTCTGCGGGAGTTCTTGAATTAATTCCTATGTTACCATTAATTTAGCTGCGGGTGATTTTTGATTAATTCCTATGTTACCACTTACCATTAAATTAGCTGCGGGAGATTCTGAATCTGCTACCGAGAGTCAGAGACAGAGAGTAACTCCCTGTCAAATAAAAATCTCTGCGGCCAAGTAATAAAGCATGTCCAAACTCGCCATTTTAATGGCAAGATTGTGACAGTTATTTTGAGCCCTTCAATTGCAAATGGCGAGTTTTATCTATTTTTCTCCTATGCTACAATGTTTTTTGGAGAGAATTTATGAAAATTTGATCATTTTGGAGAGAATTTGTTGAATTTTGCCAGACTGCAGGAACTGCTAAACAGTAAACTGTTCTCCAAGAAATCCTCTATTTTGGTTTCTGTTCTCACTTCTCAGTAAAATTAATGTAAATATAGGAGAAAATTAAGGATTGTTTGCACAGAAAATGTTAAAAATGTCCCTTATCCTGCAGACTGGGAATTTTGGAGACAGCTGGAGAGACAAATGGCGAGTTTATGAGACATACTATTTTACTTGGCTCTGCAGGAGAAGAGACGCATTCTGCAGTCTACCAGAGTGGAAAACTCAAATTCTAACAGAGTTACTCATGAAATTGAATACTCAACCGCAGAGATTATTAATGAATCTAATAATGATTAACCCTGTCCCTGTTTACTACTAGTGTTTAGTATTAGTAAAGCATGTATATATAGCATGCACTATGCAGAGTTCAATTTTATCAAATATTGTGAAATATATAGGAGTCAGGACTAATTTTTACATAGTTAAAAGAAATAATTATCAATGTCTAGTTTCTGCAGAGTTGTCTTTAGGATGAATCTCTAACAGAGTTACTAGTCAATCAGAAGAGTTATTTTTTCCACCCTGGTCTGCAGACTGGTTAAGAATCAATGAGTTTTATAAATATAACTTGAAAAACTGCAAGTATTGGTATCGGATACTTTACAAAATCAACCGATACCAATACTTCGCAACGAGTGCCGATACCGATACTTTTAAAAAAAGTGCCGATACTATCGGTAAGAATCGGCATTTTTTAAAGTATCGGTATCGTCACTCGTTGCGAAGTATCGGTTGATTTTGTAAAGCATCGGTATCGGCAAAAAATTTGGTATCATCCCATCCCTAATTTTGAAGAGAAATTTTAAAATCTTTGAAGTAAAAAAAAAATTTGCCCCAAAAATTAAATATCTGGAGTCAGTGTGGAGACTAATTGTGCAGACTAGCATGAGTAGCACTGTAGCAAGGCCCACTCTCAACTCTGGTCTTTGGAAAATAAAATACTAAATAGCTTAGGGGTTACTGGTTAGGGCCATTAGGCTAACAGATAAATTTTAGAGGCTAAATGGCAAATGCTGCGGATTATAGTATACAATTCTCATTAATTTATTACTGTATTTTAGGGTTTGCTAAACTTCAACAGAGTAATTAATTCATCAGAAAGGATCACTTTTTCCCAGAGTGCCCGGCCGGGCCGCCGGGGCCCACTTATGTCTGTCTGTCTTATGAGTCAACATTCAACAAATTTTCGTCCCTAACTACCTATTTAAATTTTAAAGCATTAGGTTGTAAGTGAAAAAGAAATCTTCTGTTTTACATCCATCTGATACTGATAGTAAAAATTAATAGGAAATCAAATAACTAGCATATGAACATAAATACGTTTTTAAATGGAAAAATATCTAAAAATAAACTGAAAACAAAAAAAAGACCATAAGCTTCAACTTCAACGATCTGAAGTGCGGATGACAGGTTGGTGTTTATTTTTTTTATTTTTTTTTTATCAATGGACCAACAAAAATGTTCTCATAGTACATAATTATTATGGATTTGAAAATAATATTGTTCATTCCAGGTACTATCAATTTTTAATAGAAGACATTAGCAACAAAATGTCAGTTTTGGATAGGAAGATGCTAATACGGATATCGGTTCCAAAAATTATATCATATATGAAAAAATTGGTATCCATGATATCTGCAGGTATCATTCATACCAATCAAAATTTTTATTTTCCTCAGACGCCTGATAATTCAGATCGACCTCATACCTTACTGAAAAAATCCATCCTACCGAAAATTGAACATAATTTTGAAACTTCCCAGTAAACTTTACAATGCTCGACCAATTAACGTTGGCCCAAATTCAGAACGAAACGCTGGGCCAACGTTGTCATACCGGTCTCGGTGTGTTGGGCCGACAAAGGCCCGACGTTGGCTCGCCTCACGGATGTCCACCGGCCCTGAACAGTATAACCACAGTACAGACTATTCTGTTTACTATGGTATAACCATGTATAAACGACTTATTGGTACCGGCAATGCTTAACGTTGCCGATGTCATGTATGTCTACAGCCAGTACTATTTTCATATAAGAGGTGTATTAATTAAATTATGCTTTATATATATATGCTTTTTATGACTTAAAATATTCTTTTTGTGCTTAAAATATTCTTTATATGCTTAAAATATCGCTTTTATGCTTAAAATATGCTTTTTATTCTTTCAGGTTAGCTTCATATGCTCAATGATCGATTTGCATTCAGGTTAGCTTTATATGTTCTAATTTTTTTGTCAAAAAAGGCTAATTGTAATTAAAGGTCCCCTCCAAACAATTTTTTTATCGCTTAAAGGTCCCCTCCAAGCAAATATCTTTATTGCCTTATTCAACGAGGCTAATGTTTCTTATCATTTTGCTGCAAACCGCATCGAATTTGGTAGCATATTAATTTTTAATTCTATATGTTTTTAAAGATTTTTATAATCAAAACTCGACAAAACCTATTTTACTTCCGACTTACTAATTTAAGAAATTTTCAGCCTGAAGAAAAAGAATGTACACCATTTGTTTTGATTGTCAACCAGGTATAAGGTTTAATAAATCCATTTAATATTCGTGTAATGGTATATAATTGAATGAACTTATAATAGAAACTTTATATACTTTAGGAAACAATTAATATCTAAAGTAAAGGCCGAAAAAGCATGGTTTGTTTATAAAATTCAAATTTACAATCAAAACAAAGAGTGTACAATCTTCTTTCTCAGCGTCAGATTAGTGATTCGCTCAATTGTTGCTCACAGAGTACTAAAAACTTTAAAAGCAAATAATGAAATATATACTGAACCGAATTGTATGTGGTTTGCGGAATAATGATCGTAGACCTTAGTTCTATTATCTTATGTAATAAACTCATTTTTTTCCCGGAGCCTGGAGAGGACCTTTAAATCAACGAGGCTACTGTTTCTTTTCATTTTACTGCAAACCCCTTTGCTTTTAAAGATTTTTATAATCCAAACTCTACAAAACCTACTTTACTTCCGACTTTCTAATTTTCAGTCTGGAGAAGAAGAATGTACACCATTTGTTTTGATTGTCAACTAGGTATTTGGTTTAATAAATCTATTTATAATTAGTTTAAAGGTTTAAATTTGAATAAACTTATTATAGAAACGTTTATATACTTTTAGAAACAGTTAATATCTTAAAAGAAGGCCAAAACGCATTATTTGTTTAAAAATCTAAATTTGAAATCAAAACAAAGAGTGTACAATCTTCGCGATCTTTCTCATTGTCAGGTTGGAGATTCGCTCGATTGTTGCTCACAGAGTATTAACAAACTTTAAAAGCGAATAATAAAATATATACTGAACCGAATTGTATGCGGTTTGCAGAATAATGATCGTAGACCTTATTTCTATAATAATATGTAATAACTCATTTTTTCCCTGGAGCCTGGAGAGGACCTTTAAGATTTTCATTGATGGTATATTCATATAGAAGGCAAGGTAGGAAACAATGTCAAATTGAGACAGTTTATTCTGTATGAGGTATCCAAAATAATAAATAGTGAACAGTTTTAGACAATAACTTGCACAATAAAGAAATCTAGCATTTATTACATTTGATGATCATAGCTTGTTTTAAATTCTTTAAAATAACTCTACGTCTGTTATCTGTTATAATTTGTAGTCTTAACTCATTTCAAATTTAAAAAATAAGGTTCGTCTGGGAACAAAAAATCTGGTACCGAAACGTCCTAGCACCGTTTGCAATGGGGACGCGCCATTAGTCTGACAGTTACATCTTTCTGTGTTATTTTTCGTTTTATTTTTTTATTAAAATAAAAAATATTATTACATATATATACACTATAGATATAGGCTACCAATCTAAATAATACAATATTTTTTTTCATTTTTTGAATTTTATATTCCTCTCTTGTTTTACTTTATTTCTAATATTAGCTAATTTGTATGATGCAATCCTTCATTCGATTTAATGTAGTTTGTTGTATTCGTTAGTTTGTTGTACTGCACACTTCATGATTTTTTAATGACCTGTCATGTTCAATCAGGTAAAGACTGCAAAAGTGTCGGACTAATGGAGGATCGCACCAATGAATAGTAACCGTTTACAATAAGTAAAGCGTAACACAAAATGGCAGCTCATCAAAACAGTTATGTCAAATTGTTAACTACTTGTTAAAATTATTACTCTTAATTATCGCCTTATAGGTTCAAATGAATCAATAAGATAATTTTCTCACCTAGTCTTTTAAACTTAAAACTTCTTAAATCATTCATTCAAACCATAAAAATTAGTTTGTATTTCATTTGCAGTCACTTGGAGTATTTTATTAACTAAAAGCATAGTTTGAGAATATTCTTTATTTAAAAAATATGCTTTATTGCTGAAAAGCATAAAGAATAATTCTTTAAGCCAAAAGAATATTGTCACAACCCTAGTTATAAGTAATCATACGTTTTGAAATTACAAGAATATGAACATTGATTATTAACGTATTTGCTAATAATAATTGAGTATTATTATAGTACCTACTGAGAAGGTTTGAAACTGAAATAGAAAGACGAAGCACAGTAGAGAATATTTATTTGGTAGAGACTAACTATCACATGCAGGATGACCCCGCTTTTATAAAAGCTGTAATAAATATGAGACATGTCTTGATGTTAAAGTCATGTCTAAGAAAATGGAGATATTTTTTTCATTTCCTTTTTAATTTTTGTATTAGATAGACTCATAGGCTTCATTTACTATCACCTCTTCATTTTCCTCTTCGTGAGTGCAGTCACTTGCAGTTTTGCAGGTGACTTCGATTCAACTTGTCAGCGATCGCCCGTTGTGACAAACCCAGTTGGTGGAAATCTAAGATTCTGGCACGCTCAACTTCACTTAGTTTAGACGCTTTTGGCATTGCGACACCTTTATGCTATGGCTGCTAATTTTAAACTGAGTGAAAAACAATGAAATAACCCTAATTTCCACTTTTTGCACCATGGTCTTATGTTTATGATCAAGTGTTACACGCCTTATTTCATAAAAATGCAGATTTAAGAAAAAGTTGATGGTGCAATTGTTTTTTATTTGGAACATTTATGTAGATTGTTATCAGCAACCTATATGTAATTAAAAATTCACAACCCTATCTACAAAATGTTAGTTTTTTATCCATTTTCAAACGGTCTTATATTATTGATCAGCAGTGTATTTTACTATTTGCTTTTAAAGTTTTTAAATATTCTGTGAGCAACAATCGAGCGAATCTCCAACCTGACGCTGAGAAAGAAGATTGTACACTTTGTTTTGATTTCAAATTTAGATTTTTAAATAAACAATGCGTTTTTGGCCTTCTTTTAAGATATTAATTGTTTCTAAAAGTAGGTATATAAACGTGTCTATAAAAAGTTTATCTAAATTTAAACCTTTAAACGAATAATAAATAGATTTATTGAACCAAATACTTAGTTGACAATCAAAACAAATGGTGTACATTCTTCTTCTTCAGACTGAAACTTAGAGGTGAACTTAGAAGCTTTACTTAGAAGTAAAGTAGGTTTTGTAGAGTTTGGATTATGAAAATCATCAAAAGCATATAAAATTAGAAATATGCTATCAAATTTAATGGGTTTGCAGTAAAATGATAAGAAACATTAGCCTCGTTGATTTGAGCAATAAAAAAAATTGCTTCGAGGGGACCTTTAAGGTAAATTTGAATAACTTATACTTTACCCATTCAACTAAAACAGATTGAAGTTAAATTAGCAAAATAAAACTACTATTAACTTTTACATAGCATAACCTATAGACGAAAATTTAGGGTAACTTTTTAATCTCTAAAGGGCCGTACACACGTAGGGTTTTTTAAGTCTTTCCACTAGACTTTTTGCTAAGCTGATATCCATTTTTGCTAAGTTGATATCCATGATACCTGCAGGTATCATGGATACCAACTAAAATAAATATTAATTATATCATTTTTCTTATATTCTTGTTGGAAAAGTAGGAGGAGCTTAGCAAAAAGTCTGGTGGAAAGACTTAAAAAACCCTACGTGTGTACGGACCTTTAGATGAATAAGCAGAAGCCACCAGTATGGTATCAGCTGCTGACTGTTAGGGTAGTGTAGTGTCCATCTATGAGATAAGTAGGGTAAATTGTGGGTGACAAATCTAAGTTTCTGTTTTTTCCTTGATAGCGACTAGATTCTTATCAATAGTTTGTGTTAAGTTATCATAATAGCGTTTGGCATTAGCACATATACTAGTATATGTGTTGATTGTATAATTAATGTTGCAGAATTGCTAAATATTTAGTCAACTATGAAATATATTTGTTAATATATATGTAGTGAATAAGGATATCACTACACAGCCCCATGTAGGGTCATGCAAACTGTGGCCCTTTAATTTTTAATTGCGTCCCTCTCAAGAGTCTCTAAAACTATTTGAATCGAAATTACATTAAAATGTTGCATAGCTATCAATAGAAGCGCACTGTATGCTATAATTTATTAATTTAAGTTTTGGAGTATTCTGAAGCTAGGTATGATGTTTCTGATATTAGAGGCCGCAGTTAGCTAATGTGCCGCAATTTACCTGCTTGACCCTATTTAATTTACTTCTGACGTCAGCGATATGAAGATTCACCCCAATGCCCACTTATTTAAGCCCCCTCTAAATTAAAGAATATTAAAACAACTTTTTTGCTTTTTCAAAATTTTATCCACTATTTTGGATAAAAAACTAGGTTTAAACCCTATTTAAAGGTCCTCTCCAGGCTCCGGGAAATAAATGAGTTTAATTACATAATATTATAGAATTAAGGTCTATGATCATTATTCCGCAAACCGCATAAAATTTGGTTCAGTATATATTTTATTATTTGCTTTTAAAGTCTTTTAATACTCTGTGAGCAACAATTTAGCGAATCTCCAACCTGAAGATGAGAGAGAAGATTGTACACTTTGTTTTGATTTCGAATTTAGATTTTTAAACAAACTATGCGTTTTTGGCATTCGTTTAAGATATCAATTGTTCCCAAAAGTATATAAACGTTTCTATAACAAGTTTATCAAAATTTAAACCTTTTAACGAATAATAGATATAATTAAACCAACTACCTAGTTGAGAATCAAAACAAATAGTGTAAATTCTTTTTCTTCTGACGGAAAATTAGAGAGTCTGAAGTAAAGTAGGTTTTGTAGAGTTTGGATTATAAAAATCTTTAAAAGCATATACAATTGAAAATATGCTATCAAATTTTATGGGGTTTGCAGTAAAATGATGAGAAACATTAGCTTCGTTTATTTAAGCAATAAGAAAAATTCGCTTGGAGAGGACCTTTAAAGGAAAGTTTAATTTGAGGCTAACTGTTTATTCCTAATTTATATAATAAACCTTAAATTTCGTACCGTATTTTAGTATTGCAATAGGGTTTAAGAATAATATATTCGAACTTGTCTGGAAGGATCAGTGCTTAGCTTTAGATTAAATTGAAGAAATTCATAAAGCTGTAATAAAAGCTAACCATGTTTTAGTTTCCCTGACAACTACTTTAGGGTATTACCTTCATATACCTACTATAGATCTTTCCCATCGGCCGACCCCGACCAAATTTTTTTTTTTTTCTGATTTACTTTAGTCCATTGAATCCGAAAATCATAACCGTTTTTTTGTAGAAACTAATAATTTTTGAGATATGAGAGTATTAAGTTATTTATTCCCTATGCATTACTGAAGGATTGAGAACTTTGAAAACTCTAGTTATCACGCTTATTGGCCAATTTTGGCCAAGATAACCGAATTGTAGTTCGTTGTATCCGCTAGTCTTTTGTACTGCACACTTTATGATTGATTAATGACCTGGCAGGGGTGTATGGGCATTACACATATATCTGTATTGAAGTAATAAATGGAAATATCACGGAAACTCGAAATATTCGATATAAAAGGATGCGTGCCGCTCCCGAGCCCCCCCCCCCCCTGTCAGGTTATTAATCAATCATGAAGTGTGCAGTACAACAAACTAGCGGATACAACAAACTTCATTACAGTTTCATTTAAAAAATCTAATGTTTGAGTAATTTCAATGAAAACATGAGTTTTTTCAAAGTTCTCAATCCTTCAGTAATACATAGGAAATAAAAAACTTTAAACCCTCGTATCTCAAAAACTATTAGTTTCTACAAAAAACTGTTATAATTTTCGGAAATGCATAAAAATAATTTAGTTAAATTCGGTGGGGGTCGTCAAATGGGAAAGGTCATGGATACCAACTAAAATAAATAATTTTTTTTTTCTTATATTCTCGTGGAAAAAGTAGGAGGAGCTTAGCAAATCGTCTGTTGGAAAGACTGAAAAAACCCAACATACCTATATACGGCCCTAAAGTATGATTATGATATTGTCGAAAATTAACTTTGTGTTCGAAATTTGCACCTCTTGAAAGTGCGTAGGTTACATTAAATTACTCTTTAGCCTAATAAATTTTGTTTTTAACAGATAATTAAGTGAAATCAAATTAATTAAAATGGATTATTTTTCCCTTAATATGGATTTGGTTGAAGTAACTTTGGAAAATTACATGAACGAATGTCTAACGAATTCAGAAAAGGGTTTCCATAGAAATCCTGAAACTGCAGAGAAAGTATTTCGGCTCATTTATCATATAGCAGCTGAATATTCGGATTTAGGACCTGGTGGTCCATCAGGTTCGATGTATCGCCGATTAGAATCTGTTATTGATTTTCTCAGTAAAATTAAATTAAAACACCTTTTAAAGATGCGTCTTCTCAGTACTGCTAATGAGATCAGGTTATCAATGAAATTTCTTCTTAATAGAGTGAAGTCTTATAGTTACCCATTCTCTTCTTTAGTGCATGGATTCAAAGTACTGAGTCCTAAGGCTGCGGTCTACTTACTCAGATTCACAGTCGCTTATAAGCGGTTGAGTTCCCTTCTACGCGCACATTTAGAAAATATGAAAGAAGATCCAGCTCCAGACTTGTGCTCATGGAAGCCAACAAAAGCCTTTTATTGTGATTCCTCGCCTATTACTGTAAAAGTCGAACCTGGGGAGAGAGTGATTTTTCTGAATAAAGAAGAAATTATTTTTCGTGAATTTGGGAGAGACTATGAAATTGAAGAAATGAAAGTGAAAGAAATGATGGGAAGTATAAATGAACACGAATTTCCTCTGAGGGCGGAATCTTTGGATTGGTCATTCAATGAATCGACCCACAAATACCTGTCTCCATTATTGTATGTGTTCAAAGAAGGGGAGAGAATGCTGCATTTGTTTGAAGTAGGAAAATGTTTTCAGGTAGAAATGAGCAGGAATGAAATTCTTCCTGAAAATTTACCCCGTGTAATGAAGATGTGTAACCGTTTGCTATTATGTGGAGAAACAATTTTGACTCAATTGCAATTTGACAGTATCCAAACATTATTTGACATAGTTTTCAGTGTATTGGACCGCGTTCATTTTCTAACAATTAAGTATGTGCGTTCTACAAATATTATGCATATGATTTCGCATCAATGTTCTTCGATACGAAGAGTTACTTTACGCTATAAGAATAAATTCGATCAACACAATGACGGAAGGTTTGAAGACTACATGGATATTGTGTACAAGTTCATAGTCAATATTTTAATTCCTTTAAAAGATAAATTAACGGATTCGGAACTGTCTTTCGCACTGGATAAAATTGAATTAGTAATACACAGGTCATTTATACCTGCTGAAATACGTGGAAGAATATGTAATTGGAAAAAGAAATTTTGTCGCTACCACACTTTGGAGGATCTGGTAAATAACTCTGAGACCAGTCGCTTATGTTCACTCTGTCAGAAGCCCATTGATATCTTTAATCCCGAAAATATAGCCATTTCTGAAAATTGTAATCATCTTCATTGTGTTGATTGTCTCATGAGTGTTGTGAATGAAAGCACGAAATCTAAATATGTCACCGCCGGAGTCGGACGTCTTCCATTACTGTGAGTAGACTTAGGTTTTGTTTAAGTTTAATAATATGAACAAGGTCTTAAAGGTTAACGTCAAACAATTGCTTTTTATGAAATTTAATTTGTGTTGATCTTGTTTAATTTCAGCTTTTGATTTTACATTGGATTACTAAAACTTTAGCAATTTTAAATTTTAATCAAATTCTATTTTCTATAGCCACTTCCTTCTCAGAAGAAACTATGGATGCCCATAGATTGGATTTGTATCTATTATTGTCATTGTGAAAGTTAATATTTGATTACCACTTTAATTGTGGGGTGAAATTTTGCTTTGTCGCAGCTCACCCTGTTGTTTTGTACCTCTTGTATCCCCATGGGCTCTATCCTGAAGCTGTCTATGGTGAATGGAGAAGGGAGTTACCATACATTAAATCCAAAGCAACTTGGATTTGAGTATAGATTAAATCCTTTTCATTTTCTTGTATCAGGTATGCTTAAATGTCTAGTTTACAATCACAGTTTCATTTTATTCCACCCTATAGATTCTTTCTGGTTTGGTGGCTGTTTTTCTAATATTCTAAATCTATATAGTATAACCTCGAAAAGATGTGGTAGCCATTTTCAGGTCTCTATAGCGGGCTTTACTTACATATAACTGTTACATTTTTCATCAACAGTTTCAAGTGTCCACATCCTTCATGCAGTTGCCTTCACCAAGACTTCATTTCTGGTAATCTATACGGCTTCTTTCGAAATGAGATGCTTCTGAATATTTCTGCCTACCCTAGTCTACCCCTTCCACCTGACTGGGGGATGAGAAAGACATGCTCTTGTGAAGATCAGCATTGTAGACCCATAATAATGTCCTTAAATTAGTAGGTAAAATTTGTGGACTGGGTAATCAAATACACTTGAAATAATTTAAAATTTATTTTAAATTTAAATTGTCTCTACTTATTTGTTGTTAGCGATTAAATCGGTGAATAACCTACATTTAGATTTATCTGCTCTTCAAAATAAACAACGGAAAATATTTAGTTTTTAAGTGATGACTCAACATTTTCTGTTGTTCAGATATTTCTGACTATTGCCTCTTATAAAAAAAGGATTTTAAAAATCAAACTTTTCATATACTTTTAGAGTTGCCAATTTTGTTTTAATTACCAAAATCTGTATTTTATTTTTGACATTTTAATTTATTTTGCTGAATTGTTGCAGAGTTAGTTTTAACTCAGATTCGATTTAGTAATCAACTACCTAGGTAACCATATTTAGTCAATATAACTAATTATGAAAACCTGTTTGCTGAATCATAAACGGTTAATGGAAACTCAATTTCCTTCGGGAGGTAATACTAGAGTTACTATGTTCACTAGAGTGAGAAACCAACTTAACTATTAAAGAAACTCTACTAGAGGTGTTCTTAAAAGTGCTTGCTTTTCTCCTCACAATAGTGCTACTATATATTTCCTTTCTATAGTGTCTAATGAATAGGCTTGTGACTAAATGAAATAGTATCGAATACTATATACCACTGGTTTAGAACGATCAAATCGTCTTTAATTCAATCCGTCTATAATGTTTTCAGGATCTTCGATTTTAAACTCATATTGTCACAATCCTACTTATGAACCTCTATTTTAATCATAGAGAAGTTCTAAAAGGAAGAACACCCACCTTTTGAGAATTCTATCGTTTAGTGTTTTCGAATATAAACTATTTCTATTATGTAACTCTACAACAATGAGTTTCTGTGATTAGCTAAGTGATTACACTCGATCAGACGTTCAGATACCAAAAAATAGGATTGATCGTTTTATATAGAAATTGATTATATCTATTCAAACAGCAAAATAACAAACTTGTAATATGATGTAGCGGCAAGGACTGTAAGTATTGCACTATAGAGTCTTCGATTTTACCAATTCAGGACTTTACTTTCTCTTCGTCATGTTGCTTGGTGAATTTTTTTATTAAGTAATTTGTCTAATTTTGATTTTTCGCTAAATAGTTGTTATTAACTTTGATCCAATTATCACCATCTTAAAGTCTACATTTGGAAAAGTGATATTGTTGCTGATTACAGTTTGCCTCAACTCCTATATAGTATTTGTAATAATTCGGTATGTCTGTTAAGAACTACTTAGTCCTCATGACCTGCATGGAACAAGAATGTCTTCGTATATTTAATCCAACTCTGTCAAATTTCTCCAGTAACTATCTACAGCACCCCTTGCTTTTCTTATGCACCCCCTGAGCATTGTTTTGCATTGCAATAGATTGAAAAGCTACAATGAGAATATATTTGGTTATATATGATTTGAGAGTTAAATATGCAAATTGAAAAATTAAGGAAAATGATAGTTTTATTTTCATAATGTAAATTTTTTTTTAGTTAAGGAAAATTAAAATCCATTTGAAATTAAAGAAAGCAGTAGCTATATTGTGTTAAGATATAGAGCAGAAGGAATAAAAGTTACAGGCACACAAAACGAGAAATCCCACACTCGGATATAATTTTTTTATCGAAAGCCACAATGATTACTAGGTGTTTATATCAGAAAATTCGTATACTTTTATAAAACTATACCTCGTATCGCAATATTTTGAGGAAAATATACTTCATGTATATTCTGCATGATATTAATAGCAAGAACAGAACATTATAAACAACAGCCATCTCATGCACCCCCTATAAACAATCCATGCCCCAAAGGGGTGCCGCGCACCCCCGTTTAAGAACCACTGATTTACAGTAAAAAATCCTGTATATTGAACTTCTTTCTAGTGAATGTAGTGTCCTGAGTAATAACTAAATAATTAAGAATAAATTTTCAATTTTCTTAGTCTGCCATCAAAGGTACAAAACTTTTCTGATACTAATGGCCATTCATGGAAGACTAAAGAAAATTTGTTCTAATTTCATTTGGTTGCTTTAGAACAGTGGTTCTTCTAAGTAGGGTGATCTCCCCCCCCCCTCCCTCCCCCGCCCCCCCGCCCCCCTTTGGGGACTGGAATGTTTATAGGGGTGCCTGGTAAGGCTGATTTTATGTTATCTTATTATAAGTTCGTTTCTCGCTGTTGAAATCATGCAAAATAAACATGAATTACATTTGTCATTTCCTAACATCATAGTACAGACAGGCCTCGCTTTAAGTACAACTCACTTTAATAAAAGTGGTACTTATTTTGAGTTGTGTTTCGAAATAAGTACCGTTCGTAGACATAGAAAACGGATACAATTTTTTGTGATTAATTCACGGTAACTATAAAAACATCAAAATTATAATCCATATGAGGTTATTAGAAGTAATTGGTTCAGAAATTCAACATGTGCCATTTTTAGGGAAGTTCTGTGTTATAGTACGGTTCCATATTTTCGAACACGTAAAAATTTTATATATTAATCATTTTAATCATTTTAAGTTGAATAATAATTATAGTATTTACTATTCGGACGTGTCCGAAAATGTAGGACGAACCAATAACTTGAAACTTAGTACCCTTCTTCCAAAAATATTTCGGAGCTTAAAATTGCTATTTGTTCAATGTAACACAGTAATTATACCGGGTGGGCCAAAAGTCACTTTACCATTTTGAAATTTTATTACGCTCAAACTTAAATAGATACAAATCTTTAGTAAACGGTAAATAAAAGAAGAATACTTAAAGTTTTAGTAGATATGAAACAAAATCAATATGACTTTTACTTTTCAAATCTACTTTTCAATGTGTGAAATCGTAAACTTTTAAAAATGGCTAAATTTGATATGGAAGAAAGAGCCACACAATTGTGGACTATTATTTTCAATTAAAATTGATCAGTTGTTGGAGTTAGGAGTTTTTAGGAGAAATTGTAACAATAGTTAATGTAAGATCTGTAGTATTGCCCTGAAAAAAATCCAGAGGAACTGGAACAAGTGCTGACAAAGATCGAATTGGAAAACCTAAGTCATCTCACACTGAAGAAGTTAATCTGCGTGTTAATCTTAGTGTTACAGAAGACGATTCAACATTCACAAAAAAGAATAGTACTTAAGTACGATTGTCTCGAACATCAGTACAGCGCATATTAATACAGGATCTAAAATTATATCCTTACAAAATTCAGTTGATACCAGACACTTTTAGGGGCAGCATATCCAGGCCGACTAAATTACGTTTTGTTAACATTTCTTGGCAACCTCGATAAATGGATATAACTACTCCACATTTTTTCTTTTGAATATTTTTGTAAATAATCCAAACTCGCTTCATGAACTAAAACTGAATATTTCTAAGAAATGGTCATCTTTTCATCAGAGTGATGCAAAACACACAGGACAGCAAAGGTTCATATGTGCTAATTAATGAAGAAAGATATTTGAAAGAATTTTTTCATTAAAAACTTTAAAAATTCTTCTTTTATTTGCAGTTTACTAATTAGGTTTATCTTTTACAGTTTGTGCGTAAAAAAGTTTTAAAATGGTAGAGTGACTTTTGGCCCACCCGGTAGGAGCTAAGTATCGATTATTACTCACCTATACTGAATGAGAGTTAAGCTATGGTTGGATTTTAAAACCTTTAATAAATTCACTACTTTAAACTTTCATCACAGCCACAAACACTGTTTGATAATAGGCTTATATAGTACTTTAACCACAGTTTATAGAATAGGGACTATAAACTGCGACTATAATTCTAATAGCCAATTATTTCTCCAAGCCAACTTCAGATGTCTTCTAATCGGGTAACGTCAATCATTCTGACAGCTTTGCCTTCATTAAACTTTCCTCTTATTAACAATTGCTTACATCCACACAAAATGCATTCAATATATGATCAATATTAAAAAAAATTATTTCGAATTTCAACTTTGTGAACCCAATGTTCTAGTTCGCAAAAATCAGTTCTTTGACAGAATACTCAATATTAGAATATGAAGGAAGGTGTTTAACCAGGCAAATGGGATTCCCCCACATTTTCTCTTGGAAAATATAAATTATCAGAGGTCTGAAATATCTGCAATATTTGAAATAGAAATTTTCTCATAGAAAATAGCTTCTTATACTTATTATACCACATTCCCGCCCTTTCTCCACTCAGTTCATACACCAAAATGTCTACGAATATGCAATATGAATATTATGAATATTCGAAATATATCCTATTGGCAAACTCTGGTAATTTTATGTGTTTAATTTGAAATAATATTCCATTGCATTCACATACATCCAGTAAATCCCAACCCACCATTATTATATTATTTATATACACTATTATATGTATATTGTATACGATATATATATTATATATTATGCTAAACTATTACTAATATTTACTATACATTATAATTTTCTATATTTTACTATACTTTTATTGTAGAAACACACATTTTAATGAAAAAATTAATAGTATTGTTCATCAATTAGTTTTTTCTACCGAATTTGTGGCAGTGGATTACGGGCTCATACTTTTATTATAATAACAAAAAGTCATAGTTTTGACTTTTGATATTAATTTAGTTAAATCAGTATATATACATTGTTTATACTTACTTGCATTAAAATATAAATCCATTATTATGACATTATACATTAACTGAATTAATGGTACAGTTTTATATCTTTACTCAAATTCCTGTGGGAAATGCAATTCTCTCATCTTAAATTATTATTATTGTTATTAACTGTAAATGTTTATTAAGCAATTAATTTTAATAACATAGGTAGGTTCATTTAAATTGAACTGAATCATTTATCCATTCATTTATTCACCATTAATTTACTTAATTTGGCCTCTTCATATCCGTTAATTTTGTAATTCATTACGTAATTGTTAATTAATTATGAGGACATTTTAACGGAGCTTCAATGAAATAATAACTTTAATTAATCAACTAAAAAGTACTGTTCAAACAATCTGAATAATTAATTGATGGGGATGGTTTAATTTTTATGATTTCGACATCTTCACCATTGGGTGATTAGTTTTTATAAGCTCGTTTTTATTCTTCGATATACGTAAATAGAGCTAGATAATAGAGTGCCTAGTTTATTTCTTTGATATTAGTCGTAATGGAGTAATTAGTTTTTATTCATTGAAATAACTTGTAACAGCTAATTAATAGGGTACCTAGTTTTTATTCCTTGAAATAATTCGTAAGAGCTTAATAATAGAGTACCTAGTTTTTATTCTTTGAAATAATTCGTAAGAGCTTAATAATAGAGTAGGGGAGAACTGGGAGTATTCGGACATAGGGATGTTTCGGTCAACTCGTTAAAACATGTTTATAATTATTGTTGGAACTACCGCTTATTGCAACTGAAGTTGTGCGACGTGTTAACCGTCAGCTATTTGAAGGATCCAATGCGGAGATGTAGTATTTCGCCCACCAGGGGTAATATTCTGTTTCATCAATATTGATGTAATTTTTCGTGATCCAATTAGATCTTGTGTGGACTATGTGAATAAGAAACTGATTCTCAATCTCAAAGGTATAAATAATATCAATATTTTATGTTATGTTTGGTGTGTTAAAAAAATAATACAATTGAAATGAGAAAAATGGTTTTCTTGGTTTTCAAAATTTTGAAGTGTCATTTGGGATGAATCGGACACTTCTGTTTAGGTTGGTTCGGACGGTGTCCAAACCTTCCCTCTGTATCCGATTCAGTCCACCATTACAATTTGTTGAAGTAATTCTTATTAAAAAGGACATTCTGAACTTGAAGTAAAATATTTTAATTGACAATAACATTCGTTAATAAAATGAGTTGCAACTTTTAATATTAGTGTCTATTTTACAGTTTGACAATCGTATTCATGCCTTATCATTATAAAAGGAAAACTGATAGAGGCCGTAATAAAGAGGATATTCAATAAACATTTTTGAATTCTAAAAAGGTTTATCTGTCAGAAAAGCTGCTGAAATTGGATGTGTAGCAAGATCTAAACTTATATGAACTATACTTTAAACATTCGATGAAATATTTTAGATCCAATTTACTAATTTTGGTGATTTCCAAGAAAAAAGGAAATAGTTATACTTATACCCAAAGTAAAAGGAAATAGTTATACTATTTGTTTCTGATATATATATAATTTCACATTGATTACTCATGGGCTATCTATATTTTGTTGTAGGAAATGTGCAATCATTACTATAATATTATAATGGTAAAATTTCAAATACGATGAATTATTAGTGTGAATAACAAGTCATTATGGTTTATTTCAATTAAATTAGTAGATCCAAATTCAATCCCATCGTTTAATTACCCAAATTTTCAATGTTTTAACCATTTTTATGGTGTCCGAATCATCCTCACAGCTTGTCCGAAGTCTCCCTCTAGGAATTGGAGCATTCGGACACTTGAATCGCTCTTACATTTTGCCTTATAACTTTCGAATGAAGGTACAAACTGCAAAACAGTGACAATACAAATTGAAGTAACAACTGTAACATGATTTATCTACATACAGAAATCTTTAAATAGTAATATTCGAATTACTTTTCGAATTATTCAGTTTTTACAAAAACTGTCCGAATGCTCCCGGTTCTCCCTACCTGGTTTTTATTCTTTGAAATAAGTCGTAAGAGCTAAATAATAGCTAGTACCTATTATTTATTCTTTGAAATAAATCGTAAGAGTTAAATAAAACAGTTCCTAGTTTCTACTCTTTGAAATAAGTTGTAATAGCTAATTAATAGGGTACCTATTTTTTATTCTTTGAAATAAATCGTAAGAGCTAAATAATAGAGAACCTACTTATTATTCTTTGAAATAAGTCGTAAGAGCTATTAGAGTACCTATTATTTATTCTTTTAAATAAATTCTTAAGAGTTAAATAATACAGTTACTAGTTTTTATTCTTTGAAATAAGTCGTAAGAGCTAAATAATAGAGTACCTAGTTTTTATTATTTGAATTAAATCGTACGAGCTAAATAATAGAGTACCTATTTTTTATTCTTTGAAATAAATCGTAAGAGCTAAATAGTAGAGTACCTAGTATTTATTCTTTGAAATAAGTCGTAAGAGTTAAATAATAGGTACAGTTCCTAGTTTATATTATTTGAAATAAGTTGTAATAGCTAATTAATTGGGTACCTATTTTTTATTCTTTGAAATAAGTTGTAATAGCTAATTAATAGGGTACCTATTTTTTATTCTTTGAAATAAATCGTAAGAGCTAAATAGTAGAGTACCTAGTTTTTATTCTTTGAAATAAGTCATAAGAGTTAAATAATACAGTTCTTAGTTTTTATTCTTTGAAATAAGTTGTAATAGCTAATTAATTTAATGGTGTACTTATTTTTTATTTTTGAAATAAATCGTAAGAGCTAAATAATAAAGTACTTAGTTTTTATTCTTTGAAATTAATCGTAAGAGCTAAATAATAGGGTACCCATTTTTTATTCTTCGAAATAAGTCGTAAGATCGATCAAAATAATAGAGTACCTAAGTTTTATTCTTTGAAATAAGACGAAGAGCTAAATAATTAATAAAGTATCTACCTAGTTTTTATTCTTTGAAATAAGTCGTAAGAGCTAAATAATAGAGTACGTAGTTTCTATTCTTTGAAATAAGTCGTAATAGCTAAATAATAGAGTATCTAGTTTTTATTCTTTGAAATAAGTTGTAAGAGCTAAATAATAACGTACCTAGTTTTATTCTTTGAAATAAGTCGTAAGAGCGAAATAATAGAGTACTTAGTTTTTATTCTTTGAAATAAGTCGTAAGAGATAAATAATAGAGTACCTAGTTTTTATTCATTGAAATAAGTCGTAAGAGATAAATAATAGAGTACCTAGTTTTTATTCTTTGAAATAAGTCGTAAGAGATAAATAATAGAGTACCTAGTTTTTATTCATTGAAATAATTTAGTTGTAATAGCTAATTAATATGGTACCTAGTTTTATTTTTTGAAATAAATCGTGAGAAGCTAAATAATAAAGAACCTATATTTTATTCTTTGAAATAAGAGCTAAATGATAGAGTACCTATTTTTTATTCTTTGAAATAAGAACTAAATGATAGAGTACCTAGTTTATATTCTTTGAAATAAATCATAAGAGCTGAATAATCCAGTAATTTTCTGGAACTAAATTCCTTGCATTGACGTCTCTAGTGTCAGCATTTTGAGAAGCTAAACTATTCTAAATCTATATTCTTATATAGTTACATTTATTTACGGTAGATGGTGGTTATCGTTGGCCTCTGAACTGCCGTAATTTGAACTAAATGTTATCTTTCTTCAATGTTTACAGTTTTTTAACGCTAATTCTATTTTTGGATGATAGCACTAGGGTTATGTTACTCAACTACGAGGTCTTAGATTTTTGTGTCCAGTAGACTCGTATACACTTAATTTCCTATCACCTCTTCATTTTCCTTCTTCACCCGTGAGTTGCAGTCAGCGCTGTTCAGAATTTTACAATAACCTTTTATTAAACTATTGTATATAGAAATATCAAACAAACCTCTTTAAAATTCATTTTCATTAATATGATATTTTGAGTTTTGAATTAATTTGAACATGGGAGTGTCAATTAAGTCATGAACGGAATTCAAAATCTACCTCTATCCAGTAACAGATTAACTTTATTCAATATCATGAAACTAACTTGAAGCATATAATATGCACACTATTGAATAATTCTGACATATTAAATACAGAATGCCACTATGCATTTTGGCACAGCATATATGCCTGTGAATTTCTGCATATTTTATGCATACATCGTCTTATACAAAATATGCTGCATATCCGTTGCAGCATATTTTAAGCTGCATATTGTTGCATCCCCAGTCATCGAACACATTCGTCATCGTATAAGAAAATAAAAAAGTACTGCTGAAATTATATAAACAAAATGTCCAGTTTTAAAAGTATTGGGGAATCATTCTTGGCTCCTGAATTTTGATATTCGTGATATGAATGTATTGAAAAAATAAACTTGAAACAATAGTTTAAAAACATCATCCAAAGGGTTAGTAAATCTCAACATTGAAGGTATTCTTAATAGCAAGATGTCTATCCATCATCTACTGCTGGAGTTAAATTTTCTTCCTAGTTTCTATAATGGAATATGGTTATATTCTGCCATTTAATTCATTTTAATAATTTATAGAATTGAACAAAATTATCATTTATCTAGTAATAATAAGATGAACCAATTTTTGCAATTTAGAAGTAATGTCGATGAACAAGAACCTGGTTTGTTTTTTCGAATATTTAAATTAGCTAAATGTTACATAATTATTAGCTAGGCTGTGACCTGAAAGAATTGGTTCACTGTTGACCCTATTTGGTTGCAAATGAAAAAATTCAGACATTAATGAACTGAATGAAAGAAAAACTTCTGTACGATCATAGGAATTCTTCGCTCTGGATCAATTGTGAAATGGTCTATTAGAAAAAAAGATATAGACCAATTATTTCCAACGCTTGGAACAATGGATTTTTTACGTAATGCATGTAAATATACAATGGTATAAATATATACCATTTGCTTCTCGAAGATGAACAGCATTTCATTAATTTTCAATAACTGCAGTGATTTTAAAATGGCATTAATTTTAACTTTTTCCAGCTAATATAAGTTACATAGAATATTTATTCAGTGAAATAGATAATAAATCTTCTTATTGTTGAACTGCTTAATTTATACTTTTTTCATTAGTGAAGGAATTTAAATAATTTCAGATTCTTATTTATTTAATAAAAGGATCAATAAAACATAAACTATCAGATATATTATTTTCAAATTCACACTGAATTAAATCAAATTGGAAATTAAATATAATTTAAATAGAGACAAACCCTCTTAAACCCCATTTATATTTTCTTCTAAAGTTAGAATTATTAAACAACTTTAACAAATATTAATTCTAAAAATCACACAATTTAGTTATATTCTTAACCAATTGGTACTCAGTAGTAAAAACTGGTACATAATTATAACGAAAATTAACTGAAAAGACACGCAATAAATATAATATCATCTACTAACCGCAAGAAATAGTCAAACTGGTATCTGATATAAATATTGTTAAGCAATACCAATAAAGCACTGAAATCTAATAACGAAGGCAACAAATATCCCGTTCTTTAATTTCATTGCAATTTGACTCTGACGGAGAATGGGAATCGGCAGCAGCGAAGACAATGCAGTTGTTCGAAAAATTAGTTGCACCAGGGATATCAAATGTTGTAGTAGTATGACCACCTCCCCACTTAAATGCGGTTGAATCACCTACTCTGAAAAGGCCAACATTCAGTTCAGAGGTAGTCATCGAGTTCGCCAAAGGAGAGTCCAAGAATGCTGAAAAACAAAACAATTACATATTCATAAATTGAAAAGCAAATAGTGTAAAAAGACGAAACAAGCATATGTGTGAATGAAGTATCTATCGTTTAATAAATTCTTTACTCTCAGAGAGATGGAGTATGAGTAAGTAAAAATACGCGTGACTAAAGGGTCTAGTGGTAGATAGATCGTTTACCTGATGAGGAATCAACTCTTCAAAGAGTCAATCGGAGAAAGTAAATAAATTTGAATCACCATATATTTAAATATTAGTATCATGACTAGATTTATAATTATGGCCGGCAATTATAATAATTTACAACCAAATTTTAATAAATGGATTCATTTTTCCTATGAGTATCATTGCATCCATGGAGTTTTTCCTGGGTGGGTTATTGTAGAATAACAGGACTAAAAACCCCATGTAATTAAAACACTTTGCAATAAACCCCTTCACATTCAAACTACCAATAATTTCAAAATAATATAAATAACTAGAAGTCGTTTTTGAATTTATCGAACAGTTTTCCTTTCCATATTTTGTTAAATATTGATTTTGTCGCTATGGAACTAGGCCCTTAAATTTCCCCTAACCTAACCTTAGGTGAAATAAAATACTAAATTGTGTATTTACTATTTACCTGAGTTTGATAATAATAATTAATTAATACTGAAGTATTTAATTTATGGAAGAAATAATTAATTATATAATAAAAAAAATATGCCAGTACCAGTTTTCCGTTCTCGAATGGAAGAACCCTATTAGGTATTTAGACACAGAGATAATAAGTAAACTATGCTAACGATCCAGAGTAGTAGAGCCCTGAGCCTCTATAGTGAACATATTAAGTCCAGTCTGCTATAAAAGGGTTACCAGTTTTCTATGCATATTTAAAGTAAACTAGATATGGTTCATCATAGGCAATAAATGAGCCAGTTTTCCATGCGTCTCTCATATCCTCTTATGTAAAGCAAACCCTGTATAGTGAGAGGAGTTATAAATATAACTACTTAAAGATCCCAAGTGAAAATAAAAACAGGTTCGAGACAGCGATTAAGCCGATCGGGGCAGTCACCACCTGCTCAAGGGAGCAGCGTGGGTGCCAAACAAATCGCTTTGAAGGCCAATTGACCGCCTATCTGCGGATGGATGCGCGGCCCTCAACCACGACTGTAATATTATATTACTATCGTAGCAGTTTTGGCTAAAGGCTGCATATCTGCAGTTAAGCAGTGCACTAGGCAAATAGGAGAAGGTTCCCAGAGTAGTTCTTCGCAGTTACACCGGAGTAGAATTAGCCCCCCAATAGGTCAGTTTGACTCCCCTGCTGTGCTTTCGCTGCTCTCTTGCTGCGGTGGTGACTACCCCGATCGGCTTAATCGCTGCCTCGAACCGACTCCTATTTTCAATTAGGACGAGTTCTACTGTAATTGCAAACACTAGTTAAAGTTTACCTAAATTTGTTCGCAATGAATAATATTAAATATATTAATAAAAATTAATAAGGTTATGTAAGGCTAAGCTGAAATATTTAAATTTGATTGCCTGATTAGCCACTATTTGGCTACCATATATAGTCCTAATGTTTTCTCAATTTTCTTCATTTTATTTATCTTCTTATGTGTTTTAACCTTTTGAGAGATCAATAATTAACTTATTATTATCATTACATGTATTGACCGGGCATTTTTTGCTCCATTTTTTTTTTTTTTTTTTTTTTTTTTTTTTTGCTGCGGAGGTTTTTGTCCAGGGGGTATTTGACCAGGGGCTCTATTGCAAGGGGGTTTTTGTTAGTTTTTTTTTTGCACGGGGGTATTTGTCCTGTCACGGTTATGATTGTGCTAGCGATGAATACTTCGTGTTTTATTTCTTTTCTATTCTGTTAAATTTCGTGTCGGCCCAATAATATCATCCTTTTAGAAATTTTCATAACTCGATAATTTCTTAGTATTTAACAATAAACTATGTCGACAGAAAGAAGAATTAACAATGTGTTTGCCTCATTCACCGTCCATTGCCAATGTTATTTTGACACTATGAACAAAAATGGCTTCATAATGCTCAATTAGTTTTAAACCTAATTACAAGATACATGGACGATACATTTTTACTGTTAGACAAACTATTCAATTTCTAGATTAGCTTCACAGCATTCTAATATAACTTTTACAATAGAATATGAAACTAATTTTAAATTGCCTTTCTTGAATACCCTAATTTGTTATAAAGATAACAAATTCCAGTCTGCAGTCTATAGAAGTGACTCTTTCTCAGGTTTGGATTATTTTAGTTTTAGTTCATTTCTTTTTAAAATAAAGATGCGATAAGAACATTATTGTTACATATTTTAGGACTCTATGTGGGAGGTCACTTTTATTACCTGCTCTGGCTTAAATAATGGAACTCATTAGGAGAGACCTATTGTTAAAGAATTGGGTCTTAGATAACAATGAACAATTATATAGAGGTGTCAGAGAAAAAGACTTAGTCTAGACATATGAGAAATGTTTTAAGATAGATATTGGATAAAGCATTTAGTTAAACTATTATAGAAATAGGACAATAACCTCAAATATTTACCTGCGACCAATTAGGCCATAAATCTTATTGTGTAATACCTTTTCCTAATTAGGCCTACAAAATGTAACTGAATAGAAACTGTAGCTATAAAAGAAGTTGAACTCAAACCCTAAATTTTTAGTTGGTAGAGATCTCTTTCTGAGGTCGTGTCCTATGTGTCTGTAACCAGTGCGATAAGTGAATAGAAGATATATTACGTTCAATCGTCATCATTACTCTATCATATCTATATAGGAAGTTGAAGAAAGAGAAACAGTAGAAGAAGTTGTGTCTGGTAAAGTAAGTCATTCAAAACTGAAACCCGGACGTTAAATAAATCAGAACCTTGTCTTTGTGAGTTTTATAACAAAAAAAAAAGCTCTAAATTCGGCACATAATCATATAATATAATGTTGAGTATAAAATGTTCCTACTGTTTTTATGATTGTTTATTGAATATAATTACCTTTTATTTGCTCCGTGAAAACACTGCTATTAATTCCAGACAATGTAAATACAATTGAACAAGGATAATTTCCAAATAACTGGCAGCTTTTCACTTGATCAGTAATAGCAGCTTTTCCAGTAGAGAGTACAGGCTTCATGAAACAAGTACTATCCGTTGTTGGGATGTAGTCTACTCCCTCCACGTGCGGTGTAAATTTATGAGCCATTGTACTGCTGTCCCAATAGTTCCGTTCTGATAGACAGAAAATATAATTTGTTTAAAAACTATTAAGCCCCACAGGTTAAGAGGAAATAGCATCACTGAAAGTTTCAATATCGGCACATAAATCTTTTAAATCTGTAATATTAATTTATTGAAGTTTGAATTTTAACTTCAATTAAATTAAACTATTTAATGAGTGTACATTAAATGATTAATAATTTGCGAAGAATTTATATTTGAATATTTTATAATATCAATAATTAATATTAGTATACGAAAATTAATTGAAGAATACACGTATGAGAAGTTATGATATTTTTCCAAATATAACAAAATGCAATCTACCAATTTTCTTATAATACCCAAACATTCTGGAAAAAAATAATTTATCAAAAAACAGCAATTCTAAATACAATCAACAACTTTAACCCTAATGAGTTTGACGTGTGTTTTCTAGGCACATCTTTTTTAAATTACTTTATATCTTTCCTGTCATTTCTTTAGATTTACTCTCCTTTCTTGACTTTATTCCTATATAAATACGAACAATATTTTTGTATTTAGAAGTTAAAAACTATTTATGTATCGGCGTAATCACGCAAATTATGGAATTATTTGTAGTTGTACTTTGGTGACGTGTGGCAACGCAGAAATACAGTTTGGTTAGCCAATACGCACGAATTTGTTCACGTTTTCATCAAGTACAGATACATGTGGGAACTGTGATTGGGCCAATGTCTCACATACCAATGTAATTATTTCTCCTTATTTGTTCAGTATTTTTTTTTTTAATTTGGTACACATTATTTTAGTATATATACTAACAACTTGTAAAAAATACAGTACCGTAGGTTTATAAAAAAGACATGTGTTTTTCAACACATAGTCAAACTATCCCGTTGATACTGACAGTCAAACTCAATAGGGTTAAGCTTTTACCAGTACAATAATATTATCAAGAGTTATGAGCTATAATATATTTCATTCATACTGTACATCATTAACGGCTCTAGGACAATTGCCATGCGGATAACTGCCATGCGGACAACTACCATAGTGGACAACTGCCATGCGATGTATTATAATTTATTTTGGGTGAATTTTAATGGATTGTAAACCTAACATTTACAATCTAACTGTTTTAGACGGCGAGAGACAACCGGCGATCACCTAGGAGCAGAGCTCCTATTTACTAGACCTCAGATCTCACATTACTACTGACGGTTAAGAACTCTTCTCTTATATATTGTGATGATAAAAATTTCCTAAAATATTGTACTAACCTGTAATGATGACTCCATTTACACATTTTTTTCTTCCCCTGCCACATGTAAGAGCCATAGGATAACCCCACACATCTCCTTCATCGTAAGTAGTACCATTTTCTACGCAGTTTGTTATAACTGCTGTAAAAGAAAAAATATTAATAAACTAGTTTGAGCATTAACCGAAATTTCGAACCAAATAGAAAAATTATCATATGATACAATTGTCCAATTTAATACTTGAACTGATGGAAAAGATTCATATTCAGCAGAAAATTCATGGTTCGGAACATAAAGTTCGGAACTATCTATAGTTTGGAACACCTCTATAGTTAGGAACAAGAAGAAACATAGAGCAAGAGGATACTTAGGAACAAGAGGATACTTAGGAAAAAGTAGACAATTAAAGGAACTTAAGATACTTAAGAACAAGTGGATACATAGGACCAAGGGAACACATAAGATCAAGAGGACACTAAGAGGACAAGTAGCGCATAGCAATAGAGAAAACACATAGGAATAGAGAACATACATAGAAACTAAAGTAAAATATATAAGTATTATATACATTAATAATGAAATGTAGAAAAAAATAACGCCGATGGAAATCAATATATAGCTATAGAAGCTAAAAAAAATTTATCGCGCTTCTATAATTTGTTAAAAATATAAAGAAAGTAGAATTATTCAAGAGAATGAATAATTTCAGCAATAGCTTTTGGCGGTAAGAAAATCTCAAATATTGATTTCAATTTTAATAGATTAATTAATAATAATAAACTAAAAGATGGATAGCTCAAATAGAAAGATGGTATCCAGCATAAAACTATTGGTCAAAAAATTCATAATCAGGTCTAGGTTTTTCACCATTCTCCTGATGATAGATAGAAATCTTTCTATTCGAAAGCTTGATATCTGAAAAAACCTTCAACGTTGAGTATAAATGACCCCTTGAGAAAATATTTGAGCTGCTCAACGAATTTTAGAACAACAATACCTTTGACAATATATCTAATACATTTAAATTCTAAGAACTAAACTATGAACCATTTAAACGTGAATCGTTTTTATGCCATTGTGAGTGTACATATACATACCTGGCTGAAATCTTTTCTGTATGTAAACCATCTTAGCAGTTGTGGAGTCACACGTCTTCTCTTTCCGTTCATAGACTGTGTCACTAGTTTCACAAGTCTGACCATCGAAGTAGAACATTCCAACATCTATGGGAAGAAGAACATTTCAGCCACAATTGAATATCTCAAATACAGATTTCATTGAACAGTGCAATTAAACATATT
This sequence comes from Caprella mutica, assembly GCA_947561585.1. Taxonomy (NCBI): domain Eukaryota; kingdom Metazoa; phylum Arthropoda; class Malacostraca; order Amphipoda; family Caprellidae; genus Caprella; species Caprella mutica. The sequence continues at coordinate 134,718 of CANNZV010000715.1, forward strand.
TTAAGCTTTTCAGTTGCCGGTACTCACTTTGCTCAGCAGCATACGATGCACATTCTTCGAAGAGAGATAAATTCGATTGTGAATTCCAAACCACTGTAGTATTTGCTTCCTCATCAGTATCCAAGACATATTTCACAAATTCTACGTTGTTGGTGTCATCCTCTACAGAATACGGAGAACAGGTGATGGCTGTCCCTGTTGCGGTACCATCTTCTTTCAACAGGGGGACCTGCATGAGAATTATGAAGAAGAATTTATTCCACAATATAGACAAGTTAGATCAAAAATTTATCAACTATGTATAATAATAATTCAACACTTACCCTTTCACTTGTCTGTCCGTCTAGATTTGCCCTTGCTTCATTCAGCTGAAAAGAAGTTAATATTCAATATCATTTGAAGTAATCATTTTAGTGTTCAAAACTGTAAAGGTGTTTCCATTCATGCATTTTTCGAACCCGTCGTAGTTGGGAAACAAACAAAGTTATTTATTTATTGAATAACTAAATATTTCTTGAATTAGTGAATAAACTGTACAAAAATCACTATATACATAACGAAACCAAAATTACATGAATTTCACACGAAAACATAAAGAACCTAACCACCGAACTCCTGAAAATGACTCCCGACTGAACATCTTTTTTTTCTGGAGCACTCGATTTAAGACATGATGCACCCATTATGTAAAAAAAAAAATTAAGTTAATATCATTAACTAGTGCAACTTTAATAACTTACCAGGTACTGCAAAAGCAACATCGAAAATTGGAGGATCTTCATTTTTGGAATCTGGAAATAATTGAGAAATTTTGATTTAATAAATCAATGCATTAATTAATATAATATATGAAATTTTTGAACTTTATAGTCCCCTCTACTCTAACTGTTTTATTCATCTATTCATTAGAACTAAGGTTACTGATTATAAAACTGCAAACCATTTCAAATTTGGTTCTTCATTTTTATTATAATATTTAATTTATTTTTTCTTATGATTTTCCTTCTTTCCTCACAATTTCCTGCGAAACAAAAGATCAAAATACCTCTGAATAATTCAAAACCATAATAAAGTTTTTATACATATTATATATATATGGCTACCTAAAGTACCCATACAGTTATCAAAATATCCATTAACTTAGAAAAACATTAGTTACCTAAAAGTATATACTTATATACCTAATTACCATTGAATTTACGTTAAAACGAAATAAAACATCGTCCAGCTTTCTTTTTCTTCTATCAATTGAATCTAATAGAAATGTTAGACTGTGAAGGTTGAGTGTTACTGTTTCCTAAATGTTTAATTTCGAACCGAATACTGAATCAATTTATTTTCTATTATTTAAGAAATAAGGTACGGCTGAGCAATTTGACTCTAGCTCTTGCCGGTGAGAAGCACCACGGAGTTCAGTCTCCGGGTCTATGCCTGGAACTCTTTACTCTAGCAAATGCCGATAAAAAGCGCTGCGGGGCTCAGTCTCCGGGTCTAGGCACGGCAAAGACCTCTGATTACAGCACTCACTGGTAGGAAGCGCCACGTAGCTCAGTTTCCAGGTCTAGGCACGGCTGAGAACTCTGTCTCTAGCACTCACCGGTAAGAAGCGTCGCGGAGCTCAGTCTCCGGTCTAGGCACGGCATATAATTCTGACTCTAGTAATCACTGGTAGGAAGCGCCGCGCAGTTCAGTTTCCGGTCTAGGCACGACAGAAAACTCTAACTCTAGCACTCGCCGGCGAAAAGCGCCACAGAGCTCTATCTCTGAGCCTATGCTCTTCTGTGAACTCTGACTCTAGCACTCGCCGGTGAGAAGCACCGCGGAGCTCTCCAAATCATCGCCTGCCTCAAAGCAGGCAATAGAAGACGTCACTACTCCACACACATTGACAGAGGAAACTCTACGTCCTTGACAGTATGTTGACCACGTTGACGGTTGGCTTAGCCTTAGTTCTACAAATTGTAAGCATTCCTAGAGAAAAAATAAGTTAGAGTGGAGACGAGCTTTAAAGGTCCTCTCCAGGATCCGGGAAAAAAATGAGTTTATTACATAATATAATAGAACTAAGGTTTACGATCATTATTTCGCAAACCGCATACAATTCGGTTCAGTATATATTTTATTATTTGCTTTTAAAGTTTTTTAATACTCTGTGAGCAACAATCGACCGAATCTCCAACCTGACGCTGAGAAAGAAGATTGTACACTCTTTGTTTTGATTTCAAATTTAGATTTTTAAACAAACAATGCGTTTTTGGCCTTCTTTTAAGATATTAATTGTTTCTAAAAGTATATAAACGTTTCTATTATAAGTTTATCTAAATTTAATCCTTTAAATGAATAATAAATAGATTTATTAAACCAAATACTTAGTTGACAATCAAAACAAATGGTGTACATTCTTTTTCTTCAGACTGAAATTAGAAAGTCGGAAGTGAAGTAGGTTTTGTAGAGTTTGGATTATAAAAATCTTTAAAAGCATATAAAATTAAATTAATTAAGTTAAATGATTAAAAACATTAGCCTCGTTGATTTAAGCAATAAAAAAATTTGGTTGGAGGGGACCTTTAATATATAGCTAAATGTTGCGACTATCATTCCAAAAAAAAATTGTTGTTAGGAATTAAGTTTTGCAAATATGTAATTGTTGAAATTTAATTATAAATAAATGGTTGTGGAAATAGAGGGTTGGACAAAATAATTGGAACAATACATTTTAAGGACACTATCTTTAAAAATCCAGTCTTTTCAAAAAAATTATTCGAGTTTCATTATGCTGGTACATATTCACTGAGAATAGGTTCTTGTTGAACACAATTGTATATTTTCCATTGTATTCTAGATAAATTGGATATTTAAGTTACATGCGTCACCAAACTTATTTTGGAGAAGGACAAATTGTTGGTTTAGATCACCAAAACCAAAGAGCTTTTAACTTCTTTCGAGATCTAACATTATTAATCAAATATGGGCCTCTATTGGAAATATGGAATCGTCTTTTAACTTTGATATTGCATAATTTTCTCACGTGGGAAACTTATCTAATCTTCATAATCGAATAGTGAAGGATATTAGGAATCTCTTTTTTTTCAAAATCTGCCTCATTAATGTTTTCCAAAGTGTTGATAACTGACATAATTTCCATCGTGAGCTCCTTAAAGACGATCATGGAAGAGCCGCCATCAGGAATCCTCTACTTTCTTCTCGAAACGTTGAGAAGCGGATGATAAGGTTCCGGTACCACAAAAACTGCAGTCTTTAGATAAGTGTAAGTGAGTAATATTATTTGAGTCAAGTCTTACTCTTATTCCAGCTTTGAGCGAGAATACGTTTGGAGGTAGTCCAAAGAAGCTTTAAACTAAGATGGTCTTTTTCCCACGGTGAAGCACGGAGGAGGCTTATTAATGGTTTAGGCATCCATATCATGGAGTTCTTATGGTCCAATTGTTGCATGTATGGTAGGATCAATAACAATGATTATATGAGCATATTGGGCGGCCAGGATCATCCTAATGTGCCAAACTTCGGTTTTCTGAAGGTGACTGCCTTTTCCAAGACGATAATGCTCCGATCCACACAACCCATCTCGTTAACAATTATTGGTATGAAGAGCATGAAACTGAGCTGGAATACATGGAACGGTCCCCTCAATGTCCGGATCTCGGTATCATTGAGCACAAGTCAGGAATCGCTATCTCCTTGTCTGGGGAAGCTGTAGCAGGTTTTGATGGAAGAGTGGTTGAAAATGCCGATGGAAGAAGTCAAGAAGTCTGATGGTTCCACTCTGAGACGTATTGAAGGGTAGAAGGGGTCCAACTCTGTATTAAATTTAAAAAATCCAAATGCAACTAGTATTCCGATTATTTTGTTCAACTCCTGTAAACTGGTTACATCCACAACAAACTAAAAATATAGAATCCATTTTCAACAAGGTACCTCACTGATCAAAACTGGGCCAGAATTATACCCCACACCTACCTGACTGCTGATCACTCACTGTACATTTCCATCCATTGACATCATATTTTATTAGCAGCTGCAGACGTTTGACCTTCTTTGTCTGTCTGGAAAATTGGACATAAATTGACCAAATAATTATTTTAATTGGAAGAGACCTGTCAATTAATTGGTAAAGCTAATAATATTTATTGTTCACCTCATTAGAAATTATTTGCAGGTGGAATAAATTCTGCATGAAATTAATTGGACATAAACAATGACCAACCAAATTCAATTATTTCCATTATTGCAGTCAAGTGAATATAAACCAATGCATAAATGACTATTTCTCTTGCTAATAGCCAATTATTTCTCCAAACCAACTTCAGATGTCTTCTAATCGGGTAACGTCAATCATTCTGACAGCTGTGCCTTCATTAAACTTTCCTCTTATTAACAATTGCTTATATCCACTCAAAATGCATTCATTTTTTAATTTTTAATTAATATTTTAAAAAATATATCAAATTTCGACTTTATGAAACTAATATTCTAGTTCGCAAAAATCGGTTATTTGACAGAATACTCAATAGTAGAATATGAGGGAAGGTGTTTAGCCAGGCAAATGGGATACCCCCACATTTTCTCTTGGAAAATATAAATTATCAGAGGTCTGAAATATCTGCAATATTTGAAATAGAAATTCTCTCATAGAAAATAGCTTTTTATAATTATTATACCACATTCTCGCCCTTTCTCCACTCAGTTCCTACACCAAAATGTCTACGAATATGCAATATGAATATTATTAATATTCGAAATATATCTTATTGGCAAACTATGGTAATTTTATGTGTTTAATTAGAAATATTATTCCATTGCATTCACATACATCCAGTAAATCCCAACCCACCATTATTATATTATATATATACACTATATATTATATATTGTATACGATATATATATATATATATATTATATATTATGCTACACTATTACTAACAATTACTATACATTATAATTTGCTATATTTTACTATAGTTTTACTACCATTATTATATTATATATAAACACTATTATATGTATATTGTATACGATATAATGATATCAGCCAAGTTATTATCTATTAGGTTTACTTTACCTTTACTATTATACTTCCTCATTTCTATTTATCTGGTAGTCTCCCTTATGAAGTCCCTTGTAATTTCTAATTCTATCTACATTTTGACCTTATTTTGTCCACCTAAATCACAGTATTTTAAATTATGTCATATCAAAATTCAGCCATTACTGAATTAATTATTATATTTAATCTGCATCTTCGGTCACCACAGTGTTTAAGTTTTTGTATTATTTTCTCTATTTAATAGGGAAACGCTTTCGTTAATATTTATTTTTCTATGCTAATTTACAGTAAAATTATTATTATTCCATAAAAATTGCTCAACTTTGAAAATTTAAATATTTAACAGTTCAGTCTGTTCACAATTGAAATATAAGTAAATACTGTGCTATAGTTATTAAACTGTTCAAACTTTTGATTAAATTACTTCATTTTAATAAAAGTTCATTTAAAATTCATATATGACTTGTATCCTTATATTCTAGTAGGTACATTTAATAAAATGTTGTCTAAACTGTAAAAAATTAAGAGCGGATTTTTTGTAACTTTGTATTGCATTACGAAATGTATGAAAGAAAGAGAGATAAAAGGAAAGAAAGGTAGAGAAGGAGGAAAGAAAAGGAGAAGAAAGGAGAGAAAGGAAGGGAGGGGAGAGAAAGGGAAAGAATGAAGAAGAAGGAAGAGGGGGAGTGAGTAAAATTTTTCTTCGTTATATCTTATTCCAATCCAGTATTTTCATTTATTTTTGTGGTAATTTAGGTTTTAAATATATGTAGGTACTAAGAAATATATATTTTGTAAATTTGAGTAATTTTAGAGGTTCTCAAAATTCCCCAAATAGATTTCTTTCAATAATTTTTTCTGTAAAAAACCTTTGTTTTAATATTTTTCTATACTATATTTTTTGTTTCTACAATTTTCTCTCTTTAGAAATTTACTATTACTTGAATGAATTGAAATTAGCCGAAAAAAAAATTTCATGAAAAGTTTGCATAACTTATGGATAAGAATAAAGTTTTTTATGCATTGTTTATTCATAAAATAGTTTCCAAAAATAAACTACTAAGTTGTAAGAAAATTTTGCTTGATACACTGCTGATCAATAATATAAGACCATTTGGAAATTGGATAAAAAAACTAACATTTTGTAGATAGGGTTGTGAATTTTTAAATACATATAGGTTGCTGATAACAATCTACATAAATGTTCCAAATAAAAAACAATTGCACCATCAACTTTTTCTTAAATCTGCATTTTTATGAAATAAGGCGTTTAACACTTGATCATAAACATAAAACCACATAACTTAAATTAGGATAAATACCAAGTAACAAAGAAAATGTCAACAAAATTGGCTTTAATAGTAAGTTCTGCCTCCATTGCTTCTGATTACTTCAAAAATTCTATGTGGCATACTGGAAATGAGGGTTTCTAGCAGTGTAAGGGGTACGTTGCTCCAACTCGTGAAAATGGACTCTCGAAGCTCATCCACAGTGGGATACTGCTTTCCATTTTTGTAAACATCCCTTGACATCCACCCCCAGAGGTTTTCTATAGGATTCAAGTCCGGGGAGCATGCGGGATGCTTCAAAACCCGGACACCACTCTCCTCTAAGAAGCTCATTGTCCTGCGTGATCTATGAATTGCAGCATTATCCTGCTGGAAAACCCACCCATCTCCACACAACCGTTGTCCTTCGGTCACCAGATTAGCATTTTGGAGCATTGTGATGTAGCCAGCTGCAGTTTGACGGCCATGAACAATCTGCAACTCCGTCGTTCCTATGGATGAAAATGCTCCCCACACCATTACGGAGTCTTCACCGCTGTGCCGTGTAGAGTAGATCTCAGGAGGCATTTCTTTGTCATGCCAGTACCTCTGGAAGCCATCTGGACCATCAAGATTAAACTTCTTTTCGTCTGAGAAGAGGACTTGCATCCATTTTCCAGTGTCCCACGTTTGGTAATCCTGACTGAATCTCAGACGGTCATGCTTGTGGCGTGGTAAGAGCTGGGGCACCTGCAGACGCTTTTTGTTCACCATCCCATTGATACGTAACTGTCGTCTAATGGTTATTGGGCTAATTTCTCAAGAAGTTAGTCCTCTGTCCTTCTTTTGAGTTAGTCCTCTGTCCTTCTTAACGTTTGTATTGAGGGGGAGTGAAAATGGCTTTGTGCAAATGGTCAGAAAACGGATAATGAAGTAATTTCGAACATAAAATATATCTTTATTAGACAACAAATTTATTAATAAAATAGATATATTTTCATGTTTTATTGCATTTTAAGTTTAAATTTATCAAGGGTCTTTCAGGCCACCCCTACAAAATGAAAGTCAGAGTGATGATTTTAATTTTCACTGTGATAAAGTCGGTAAAAGTTAAAATAAGGATGAATACTCTGTTGAGCATATTGCCGAATGTTCTGATTATTTACTTTTCTCGTTCATATAAAATACAGCTTCGTCTAAAATGATAATATCTTCCGCTTGCAACCAGTTTTTCTACGGTGTCAAAAATTTGTTTCAAGAAGTTGATTTCTGACTTTCATTTTTAGGGGTCCGGGTGGCATTGTAGCTCATATTTCGATTCGATTGATTGATTGAAGATATTTTGTCCATTTCTACAGACAAAATCATTTTTAATTTCTAGAAAGAGTTGCTGAACAAAATTGATTTTGTCTGCAGATCGTACTGTCTTCTTGCGACCTGAAAGACCCTTGTTAAAATTTTAAAATTTGTGCCTTCCTTTTTGTACTAAGTTATATTTCTCTGGATTGGCAATATCTAACTAAAAGGAAAAGTTATTTGAATGCTTTTAAAAACTGAAAATAAATCTATATTATTAATATTGTAACTACCTGATACATCGTAACTACCTGATACATTGTAACTACCTGATACATTGTAACTACCTGATACATTGTAACTGCCTGATACATTGTAACTGCCTGATACATTGTAACTACCTGATACATTGTAACTGCCTGATACATTGTAACTGCCTGATACATTGTAACTACCTGATACATTGTAACTACCTGATACATTGTAACTACCTGATACATTGTAACTACCTGATACATTGTAACTACCTGATACATTGTAACTACCTGATACATTGTAACTGCCTGATACATTGTAACTGCCTGATACATTGTAACTGCCTGATACATTGTAACTACCTGATACATTGTAACTACCTGATACATTGTAACTACCTGATACATTGTAACTACCTGATACATCGTAACTACCTGATACATCGTAACTACCTGATACATTTTAACTGCCTGATACATCGTAACTACCTGATACATTGTAACTGCCTGATACATTGTAACTACCTGATACATTGTAACTACCTGATACATTGTAACTACCTGATACATCGTAACTACCTGATACATTGTAACTACCTGATACATTGTAACTACCTGATACATTGTAACTACCTGATACATTGTAACTACCTGATACATTGTAACTGCCTGATACATTGTAACTACCTGATACATTGTAACTACCTGATACATTGTAACTACCTGATACATTGTAACTACCTGATACATCGTAACTACCTGATACATTTTAACTGCCTGATACATCGTAACTACCTGATACATTGTAACTGCCTGATACATTGTAACTACCTGATACATTGTAACTACCTGATACATTGTAACTACCTGATACATTGTAACTACCTGATACATTGTAACTACCTGATACATTGTAACTACCTGATACATCGTAACTACCTGATACATTGTAACTACCTGATACATCGTAACTACCTGATACATTGTAACTGCCTGATACATTGTAACTACCTGATACATTGTAACTACCTGATACATTGTAACTACCTGATACATTGTAACTACCTGATACATCGTAACTACCTGATACATTGTAACTACCTGATACATTGTAACTACCTGATTCATTGTAACTACCTGATACATTGTAACTACCTGATACATTGTAACTACCTGATACATTGTAACTACCTGATACATCGTAACTACCTGATACATTTTAACTGCCTGATACATCGTAACTACCTGATACATTGTAACTGCCTGATACATTGTAACTACCTGATACATTGTAACTACCTGATACATTGTAACTACCTGATACATTGTAACTACCTGATACATTGTAACTACCTGATACATTGTAACTACCTGATACATCGTAACTACCTGATACATTGTAACTACCTGATACATCGTAACTACCTGATACATTGTAACTGCCTGATACATTGTAACTACCTGATACATTGTAACTACCTGATACATTGTAACTACCTGATACATCGTAACTACCTGATACATTGTAACTACCTGATACATTGTAACTACCTGATTCATTGTAACTACCTGATACATTGTAACTACCTGATACATTGTAACTACCTGATACATTGTAACTACCTGATTCATTGTAACTACCTGATACATTGTAACTACCTGATACATTGTAACTACCTGATACATTGTAACTACCTGATACATTGTAACTACCTGATTCATCGTAACTACATGATACATTGTAACTGGAATAGACAGGTAAGAATGAACGGAAAGAAATAGACAGGTAAGAATGAACGGAAAGGAATAGACCGGTAAGAATGAATGTAAAGGAATAGACAGGTAAGAATGAACGGGAATGAATAGAAAGGTAAGAATGAACGGAAATGAATAGACAGGTAAGAATGAATGTAAAGGAATAGACAGGTAAGAATGAACGGAAAGAAATAGACAGGTAAGAATGAACGGGAATGAATAGAAAGGTAAGAATGAACGGGAATGAATAGAAAGGTAAGAATGAACGGAAATGAATAGACAGGTAAGAATGAACGGAAATGAATAGACAGGTAAGAGTGAACGGAAATGATTAGACAGGTAAGAATGAACGGAAATGAATAGACAGGTAAGAATGAACGGAAATGAATAGACAGGTAAGAATGAACGGAAATGAATAGACTGGTAAGAATGAACGGAAATGAATAGGCAGGTAAGAGTGAACGGAAATGATTAGACAGGTAAGAATGAACGGAAATGAATAGACAGATAAGAATGAACGGAAAGGAATAGACAGGTAAGAATGAATGTAAAGGAATAGACAGGTAAGAATGAACGAATAAGAATAGGACTGATAAGAATACTCTTCCTTCTATATTTGGCTCAAAATCGGTCCGTTTCGGTGTTCTTACGAATAAGAACACCGAAACGGAGCTTATGGGAGATTACCTATTTCTTTCATTGCAAGATCTGTACTTTACATAACCATTTAAGTTCACTGGATGAATATTCACTTGGTATTTGCCTATTGCCCCGTTTACATTGAGGCTCTTTTGCACACTCTTTGAGTGTTGAAACAAGGGGCAAACGCGCAGTTGAGGGGCAAACCAGCGGGCAACTTGAGGCTCACTTCAACATTCAAACTGGCCATTCTTTTCGACACTCTGAGTGACACTCACTGTGGCTCAGTCAGTCCATTGATGCACCAGGGGGGGGGGGGGGAGATTGTTAACATCGAAGCTCCTGCATAATGGCTGACAACGAGTAGAGCTGCTGTTGAACAGCTAATTGAATTATATGGGACTCACAAATGCCTTTGGAAATCATCAAGTAAAGCATAAAAAAGTAGAAATTTAAGAGAAAGAGCAATAATGACATTAAACAACAGTTATTATTATCCTTCGCTATAATAAAGAGCATTGTGTTTTTATAAATCCATTGCGCTCAAGAATTTTATTTTATAAAACTCAAAATTTTTGACAACTCAAAATTTTCCTAAAACACAAATTTTTTCGAATATGTACTAAAGATTTTCCGAAAACTCAAGATTTTCCGAAAACTCAAGATTCTCTGAAAACTCAATATTTTCCGAAAACTCAATATTTTCCGGAAATTCATTGAATAAAAATTCAATTCCCATTAAAATCCCGTTATTTTTAACGGGATAGTACACTAGTCATTAATATTAGGTAGAGATAGAGAAGAAGTAAAAAATGAAATTCAAACTATACGGAACTAGCACCGCAGGGAGTGTAATAAAGTCAACGAATCGAAAAAATCTGATAAAATTTATGAAACATGAAATTTATGTACCATCGTTTTGGTGCTATAAATTGCTTCATTTCATGTCGTTATACATTGGGCTCTGCCTCAAGTATAACAACACTTCTCGCCATCGAATCTGAATACCAACTTTAGGAACTCTCACACCGTCTCAATCTGCGCGCCAAACGCTTTTCAAATGTGAACAGTCAGGACCCAAGACCACACTGTGGCCAAGACTCTTTTTGAGCACCCTGCTTTTTGAGTGTGCACTTGCCTGTTGCTCGTGGATGTGACCTTCCAATGTGAGTGTCAATGTAAACGGGGCTTATGAGATCATTCAATATGAAGCCGTAATGATGGTAATCTAGCTACATAGTTAGTTTGTTGCAATGCATTCTTAAAGATTTGTTTAATGACCTGACAGGAGGGTTGGGGTGTTTCTCGCCCCCAACAGTAGCAATATTTCTAAAATAATCTCCCACAAGTTCCGTGTTGCCTCCGCTTCGGTCCGTTTTAGTCCGTTTCGGTGTTTTTATGAACCGCAATCTAACATAACAAAACTAATCTACCTAATATGTACTCAAATAACAATGTAATTGGTTAGCAATGTATGACGTATGTAATATCGTGCACGGACATTTCGTCCACGGACATTTCATAACGGGAATTTCGTCCACGAATTGCTTTATTTTGTATTGGAAAAATGGACAAAATGTTGGTGGATCATCCAAATTACTGGAAATGTATGGTGGACATTTTCCAGCTTTTTCAAAATATAGTAAGTGGAATTTTGTGCACCAGCCAGTAGCCACCAAGTACAGACTGGCCCAACAGTATCTATAACACAGAACATTGAATAAGAAGAAGCTCAGATCGAACGTGTACACATGGTGTACACAGTCGTAAAATTTCAACCAATCACGTCCATTGATCGCTGACGTCACTATAAACACTCTCTCGAAAACAGTTTGAGCGTGCAATCTACCTCAGCTCATTATCTTTGCTGGGAGTCATATCTTCCTACCAAATTATGTACACGATTATCTATATTCTATAGCCCAGCTACTAAGCAATAATAAACTAATCTTCTTTGCAACAAACACAAATTGAACCCATTTCGGTTGTAATACGCATTCAAAATACGGACTCAAACAGAACTGGTGAAACGAAGCCTCTGCTTGGCTGAGTGGCTCTAGTTTAAGTGACGTCACTGTAAACGGCACTCAAGAGTAATATAATGGGATCTACACTTCTTCTTCTATTCAATGTTCTGTGATCTAAAAGCTGAACGGCGCACCACTGTACAAGCTATCAATGATTTCATCATAATTGTCTGTTATGTAGTTTGTTGTATCTGCTAGATTGTTGTACTGCACACTTCATGATTTATTAATGACCTGGCAGGGGGCTTCGGTGGGCGGCACGCCCCCCCCCCCATGATACATATACCTAATAACTGATACGCTAAATTTACTCCTCACCACAGTATATAGAATAGGTATCTATATACTTACGTGCTCCTCACTGACCTCAGGCAGAATCTGGATACAGTAACATAGGGTATGGTAATCAGCTGATCGAATCTATAGTTTGACGTGACCACCGAGTGACTGGAAATGGCAACTTTGAAACATGAAAAAACCTACTTAAACTTAGTCACTTCTAAAATTAATTTTTTCTTATCAATTACTAACTAGGCATTGGTTAAATTGAATTTCCATTATTTTTTTCCTTATTTGTTATTCATAGGAACCTCAATTTAGCAGTTAACTAGCACTAGTTTAGGCTCCTAGGTAGCATATTTTCAGGACCTTATTTTTTATAGATAAGTTAAAGAAATGAACAATAAAAACACACCTGAATTATATCTATATATTCAACTTTAAGGTTCAATCGCCATTTTCGCTTTTCTTTTGCACGAAACCCTTATAAAATGACTTCAAACCTCTCGATATTAACATGCAAATACGAGGAATTATGAGCCGCTCGTTCACAAACAAGGAATGTGTTGTTGTGGTGACGTCATATTTTTGTGTCGTCTGCTAGGTACCTACTATACCAGATTATGTTCCTGTACCCTGGGCAGAATGTTTACAATAGTTACCCCACAGTACAGAGAATATATAGTATCCCAGAGCTATAGGGGGGATATTACGCGTGTCCCGGTAGGCTGTGACGTCACATGTCAACAATGGTGCGTACGTTTGTACGTAAAGTACAAACACATAAGATGGCTGCAACACACCCAACTTTTGTTAAATAACGTTTCCGGTGATATTTTTTTTAATTCCACATTACCGCATGCTATTATCCAATCTTTATAGTCATACAGACGAAAATTAAAAAATGACTGTTGATGAAATTGCTACTGGTCTTTTTACACCCAAAATAGTAACAAATTTTTAGTCTTGAAGAAGACGATTTATTCAAGATAATTAGGTCATTAGTCAGATCGGTCGCGTTGGCCGCTATCTTAATTCTCTATTCCACGTGACCCACAGCAATTCTGTTTACTATGACGTGACCTCTTGTTTACATACATGACGTCACAGCCTACCCAGAATAAATTTGAATAATACATGTAACTGGGGTACTATACTACTCTATATACTGTGGTTACCCCTCAAATTATATGCGCATGGAAGTCACACAGCTCAGCCACAGCCACCACTACAAAGGGACAACCAAAAAGCTTTGCAGTACATGCCATACATCATTATCTCCCAGACATCTCCTGATTGAATGCAGAATGCCCACAGGCACAGTACTACGCTCAAAACCGAAGGGAAATCCTGAGACACTGCTATACACACAGGAAACCTGTGGAAATACTGTACTACCTTTTGTCCCATGCATTCCCTGTCGATATCCTGGAGGAGTTCTGAAAGAAACTGAACTCCAAACTGAGATCTGACAACTGCTATGAAAATAACACAAGTCATTCCTGGCACTAGGACCTTCATGGGTGATGTGCAGAAAACCACAAAGTAACCTTAAATTATAATTATTAGAGTTTTCTATGATAAATTTTCTATTCTAAATTAAACATCTCAATCAAAGAATTAAACTGTGTACCTAGTGGCTGGTGCCAGAGTGGAATAATAACTCATTTCAGATTGACTAGTAACTCTGTTAGGAATTTAGAATGAACAAAACTTCCAAGTAAAACAGTATGGCTGATAAACTCTCCATTTGTCTCTCCAAAAATAACCCAATTTCTCTCCAAAATGATCAAATTATTATAAATTCTCTCTAAAATAACATTGTAGCATAGGAGAAAATTAGATATTTCTCCCCATTAGCAATTGAAGGACTCAAAAAAACTGTCACAAACTCGCCATTAAAATGGCGAGTTGGAGTTGGGACATGCTTTGTTACCTGGCAAAACTTAATGATTTTAAGTTTTTAACCCTAAAAAATGCAGAAATCAGTATATTATTTTATAAATTTCAACTCCGCACTAGTCCGCAGTGAAAACTAATGTAAAATAAGTCATTTATGCTTCACAATTGGGCTTGTTGTGATGATAAACATCAATGATGGGAATGCATGAAGTTAGGAGTAACTCTGTTAGAATTTATGTTTTCCAGTTTGGGTGTAGTATAAACATTGGATTCAAGTACCTACCGTCAGTCATAAATTTTTTTAGCTTACAACAATTATCAAATTCACTCCATATATCATTAAACTTCTTTCAAATTACCTATCTAATAGGATGTACAGTGGTGCGCCGTAATCTGGTGCGCCGCTCAGCCTTTAGATACGTATCCACTGGTAAACTGTTCTGAGTTCTCCAAGAAATTCTCTATTTTGGCTTCATTTCTCAAATTCTCAGTAGTCAGTAGAATACATGTTATAATATAGGAGCAAATTAAGGATTGTTTGCACAGAAAATGTATAAAATGTCCCATATTCTGAAGACTGGCCACATACCCCTGCCAAGTAAAATAGTATGTCTCATAAACTCGCCATTTGTCTCTCCAGCTCTCTCCAAAATTCAACAAATTCTCTCCAAAATGATCAAATTTTCATAAATTCTCTCCAAAATAACATTGTAGCATAGGAGAAAAATAGGTAAAACTCGCCATTTGCAATTGAAGGGTCAAAATAACTGTCACAAACTTGCCATTAAAATGGCGAGTTTGGACATGCTTTATTACTTGGTACCCCTGGTCCCCTGCGGCCTGAGCCTCCCCTGCAAAAATGGGTTTAGCCTCCCATTTTTGGTAAGATGGCTTCATCGTTGGCTTGGGACGGTTAGGGGACCTTTGAGTTTTCTGACAGAGACGAAAAGCTCCCTTTTTTTCTTATGATTTTGATTTTTTTGTGTTTTTGTAATTTTTAACTTTTTTGTTTACTCCATTATCTCAGTTGGGGTACGGTCAAGAGCTGCCCCGGTCAAGAGCCACCCCCGGCACCCCGGTCATGAGCCCCAGATTGTATTTGGTGGTAAAATATTCGATATCTCTAAAAAAAATTCCTGCATTGTCGGAGGCCAAATAATAAAGCATGTCCAAACTCGCCATTTTAATGGCGAGTTTGTGACAGTTATTTTGAGCCCTTCAATTGCAAATGGCGAGTTTTTTCTATTTTTCTCCTATGCTACAATGTTATTTTGGAGAGAATTAATGATAATTTGTTGAATTTTGGAGAGAGTTGGAGAGACAAATGGTGAGTTTATGAGACATACAATTTTACTTGGGTCGGAGGATCTAATGGATATTTAGCTATTAATTCCTATATCACCAATAATTTTTGGAGGGGAAACTGGAAAAATGTTGGAATACTTGTCAAATTGATGAAAAATGTTGGCAGCTATTTCTCCTATGTTTCAAAGTGTTACAGGAAAGTCGCCAGTTTAGTGAGAAAATGGATGCAGGTCGCCACATTTAAGATACTTCAAAGAAGAAATTTCACTTCCTAGTGAAGATTTTACACTTGAAAATATCCTCATGCTTCATGTCTGATGCATGTGCATCTCTTGAGACTATTTTAGGAGTGATTTACTTGTTACTTGCATGTTTTTCAACTTATTTCACCCCTCAAAAGTCGCCAATATACTGGCGACTTTGTCCATACTATGAAACATGGTATTTCTCAGATTTTTGAAAAAGTCAGAGTAGTTCAGTGTACCAAATACAAACTGGCACGAGCCCCCCTAGGTCATTAGCCCCCCCTGGTCATGACCCCTCCGGTCACGAGCCCCCTCCCTGTTTTTTATTCCTTGTTCACCTAGTTAAACAAATAAAGAACTACTTAGCTAGAAATAACTGAGAGTTGCAAATGTAGTTTGTTGTTCTGCACACTTCATGATTACATTTTAAGTTTTTAACGTGTGTTTTGAAGCTATGATGTTCCTGTTGTTAAAGGCCGCAGATAGTTAGTGTGCCGCAATTTACATGCTTCACCCTACATAGCTATATCTTATGTTTAAACAGTAGTGAACTACAAAAGTGTCAATAAGGATTAAATAATATAGGTAACCTACACCCATCTCGGTTACCTACTTTTTTACTCAAATCGTACTCGCGCCAAGTCTATAGACTGAATGGGCCCAGTCTGTATTTGGTGCGCAAAATTCCACTGATAGTGACTGACTTTATGAAAAAGCTGAAAAAATCCACCATAAATTTCCAGTAATTTGGCTGATCCACCAACATTTTACCCAATTTTCCACCCAAAATTAATGGTAACATATTAATATATAGCTAAAATTCTACTAACTTTGCTATAATACTATTTTCAAATGGGGAAAATTCCATTGACAAGTTGGTGGAATTTACCATGAAATACAGACTGGCCATCAATCCCATCAACCAAGTTTCAGTCAGTCTGCACAATGTTTCAAAGTATGCACAAAGTTGCCAATATATTGACGACTTTGGGGTGAAATAAGTTGTAAAATCTGTTATTAACTGTTACTAGTCGGTTAAATCACTAATATTTACTTTAAAATGAATTAAATGTGGTGACCCAAGATCATTTTCTCATCAAACTGGCAACTTTTCTGTCACATTATGAAATATGGATTTACATTTCCTAAAAAAATAATACTAAAATTAATGTTAAAATAGTGTCATTGTGATTAATTCTTCATTCATCAGTAGAATATTCAGTAAATTCCCATATTTGTGCAACTTGCAATAATATAGGAATGGGAGTATAATTAATGGTTTCACTATTTTATTGACTTTATCAAAAAGATACAGAAATATTAAATGATATTATTGATAATTATTTTGTTTTTATTGATATATATTTATTTAAATCTTTGTATGAGTACTACACATCGAATATACTAATATATGAGTTAGTTCAGACTTGTATAATTAAGAAATTTCATGGACACTTTGAAATGGAATAACACAGCTACACTATTTGTGAAGATAGCATCTTTTGTAAGGAAATAGAAAATTATAGTTAATATACGTTATATACCTGAATTCCCATACCAATTTACAGAATATGGGAGATATTTGGGATATTCTCTCTGAACAATTTTGAATTAATTCATATATTTACATTAATTTTGCTACAAACACTTATGAATTTAGTCAAAATAATTTTGGTTCAAACATAATTAATCCCTATAATCACATTAAGTTTTGGTACAAACACTTATGAATTAATCCCTATCTTTACCTAAGTTTTGCTACAAACAGAACAAGAAATCTCTATGAACACTTTTTGCAGACTGGTTTCTATATTACTGCAAGTTGCACTAATATAGGAATGGGGTCATTCCCAGGTCATGTGCCCACATTCCTATATTACTGCAACTTTCAGTAATATAGGAATATTCTGAATTTCTCTCATATTCTGCAGATTGGTTGGAGAAATATCTGATTTTCTCCTATGCTCCAATGTTTTTTTATTTTTTATAATTTACAACAGTTTGGAAGAGAAACTTTGCTTTTATGCAAGTGAAGAGTTAGCTAATTAATACAATTTTACTTATCTCAAACTTAGTACTTACTTAGCTTTTCTGCTTCATAATCCATCAAATCAAAGAAGGTTTTGATTAACTATTAACATATCTATTTACTTTACAGATTTATATCTTAGCAAGGTAGTTACTCTAAACTTATTAATCATAATGAGTCAAATGTCAAGCTTGGACTTGGTTCATGACAAAACTAAAGAAAATAACCCCCTTTGTATGGAGTACTATGTTTTGCGCATGCATCTATTTGTCGTCTATATGATACCCCAATCAGTGAAAGACTACGCACAAGCATCCTGTCGGGCAAACTTTGATACCTGCTATTGGTTTCTGATGGCCTTCTTGACACTTTCTTTAATGCTTATAGCTTATGGTAAGTCAATACATTCATATGAATATATTATATACATAACATAATTGTGAATAAAAAAGATGTATTTTCATAGATGTTTTTTGCTTCTTTGATTCATTATTTTATAGCTATTTACATTTCTTGTGAAGCTCATTTTTTTTACAGTGCTTTGATATCAGTGTAAATCGAGATTATTTGAACAGTTCCACATCTTTGATTATATAAAAAACAATATTATTTAACTTTTATTTTAATTAGTATCCCTAACATGTTTACATCATGATAAAGTAACTAATTAATCTTTTTATTTTAAATTAATTGATCAATTTTTATCTACAGAAAATAATCACAACATTAATTATTTTTTATATTATTGATTAATTCGTAGGAGTTTCAAATTCTACTTCGGAAAGGAAGACTATATTGGTGATGTCAAAAAGAAATTAAATACAAGAAATTCTTAAGAAGCAGTGAGAAAGGAAATTGGCTCCATGAACAAAGTCATTTCTCTCTAGTCAGTGACAAAGCCCATGGGTGCAGAAAAGCTACTCTATGAATGCAGTCATTTGTCAAATACTGTTGATAAAAAGGGACACAGTCACTCATGGAGGAGGAAAATAAAGAGGTTATAGTAAATGAAGCCTAACTAACACAAATATGAACTCTAAAACCTCATACTAGAAGAGCATAACCATAGACCTATCTTCTAAAACATCATGTAGCTACTACCTAGCATTAGAAAAATGGTAAAAATATAAAAGACTATCAATAATCCAAATTACAACAGTTTCGTTCCCTTGGAACATGACTCCCTTCTCTTCCATTCACCACAGACAGCTTCAGGATAGAGTCATGGGGGGCCTTTATGTAATGCTTTATTATTCAGATAGATAAGCACAACTGAATTACAAATATTAATAAATTATTCATCACTAGAAAATAATTGAATTTTTAGCTAGTAACCATTTTAATGAGTGAATTTCAATCTTTTTCTTCCCTTTATTCATGCAATCCCTGGAGGGCCGTACATACGCAGGGTTTTTTAAGTCTTTCCACCAGACATTTTGCTAAGCTCCTCCTACTTTTTCCATGAGAATATAAGAAAAAACGATATTGTTATTTATTTTATTGTTGTTTTTTATATTCTCATAGAAAAAATAGGAGGAGCTTAGCAAAATGTCTGGTGGAAAGACTTGAAAAACCGTACGTGTGTACGGACGGCCCTTTATACAGTGTTGCTCATTTTCTGTTTTTGTTTTCAGTTCAGTTTTGCACGCTGAGAGTGATGGCTAGGAGGTATCCTCTGATGCAGAAACTCTTTGAGCATTTCACCCGCAATGTCAGTCCAGCCACCGCACAGAGGAACCTCAGGGCAATGAGGATGGAAACACCTGTCAGAAGTGGGCAGTATATTGACAAGAAATATTCATAAGTATTGTATTAGAGATGCACTGATAATAGGGTAAGTTCCAAATTATCGGTCAGTTCCACATCTTTGGTCGTATTAGAAAAAACAATATTATGATGATTATTTTAAATGAAATAATTATTATTAGCTAAATCGTTTTTCTTATATGACGGAATATGTGGAACTGACCGATAAATTGGAACTTACCCTAGTATCAGTTGTATCTTAAAGTAATTATTGTTACTTTAATTTTCACATAGTCTTGGTACATCTTTAAAATAATATAAGTAGCTCTAATTTTAATTTTTATTAAAAGAAAATGTTATAATTTGAGATGTAGGCAAACACTTGGAATGATGACAAGGTAGAGCACAAAGACACTCTATTAGGCTAACAGTACTCGGAAAGTGGGTGTTAACATAGGACATGACAGGTTAATCAGAAGTGTGTTAATGGCCGTACACACGTAGGGTTTTTAAGTCTTTCCACCAGACTTTCTGCTAAGCTCCTCCTTTTTCCATAATGTTGAATCGTATAATTATTAGTTGGTATCCATGATACCTGCAGGTATCATGGATACCAACTAATAATTATAAGATTTATATCGTTTTTTCTTATATTCTTGTTGAAAAAGTAGGAGGAGCTTAGCAAAAAGTCTGGTGGAAAGACTGAAAAAACCTTCGTGTGTATGGTGCCGTACACCAATATTAAAATCTATTTTCCGAATACTGTGAGTGTTTATTATTTAATAGAGTGGTTACCCTATAATCAAATGATTGTGTTTTCTATATTTATGATAATTTCAACAATTATATCACTTCTTTTAAAAATAATTTGGAACTAAATGGTTAAATAATAAATAAGTTTTAAGTTTTTAATGAATAGTAGCTATTAGATTTTGTGGATTTACTTACGTTTGAGAAATGTGATTTTTGGTTTTTACTTTTTAGTAATGGTGACCTTTTTCTTTAATTATTTAACCCCAGTGCATACACCCACTCCTTAGATTATTGTTAGAATAAAAGTATTGCTTACAAATTAACATAAGGGACCTCATATGGTAACATAATTGAATTTTTATGCTAATTTCTTTTTACATACGATTGCTCCAATATGTTACCTATTCTACGTATATCTGACATCCTCTCATTTCCAATGACAGACGAGTTCGTATTGTACGTGTAAGGAATTTATCGGAGAGGATTTTGTAGAATTCTTCAATATCAAACCAAAAATAGCTACAGAATTACCTTCTTAAATTACTATGAAAAATGGATGAAATGGAAAATGATGTCTAAAGAGATTAATATCTATCAAAGGGTTAATATTTGTATTGAACTTAATAACTAATACCTAAAGGACAAATAAATTGAGTATAATCTTCAGCAAAATGTGGTTCACTTAGGACTGTTTTCAAGTGAATAATTGGATATTAATTTTTGTGTGACTGTAGGTTGAGGGCAGCAAAACATGTCAGTTACGGAGATATTGTATTTGGAGATCTCGTACTACAAAGAAAAGATGAAAACAAACATTTATTACAATATTCTTTACGAAATAAAATAGTTAGACAAACCCTACTAAAGCAAACATATCTGATAAAATTGAATAAATACACTACAAACAATTATTTATTATAAGCACAAAAAGACCTACTAATATATCTTTATATACCACACACCCTAAACATAATCACCTGAGCGGTATATGGGGCCGGCAACAAAACAAGACAAATCTCACGATCACTGGACGCAGTTTCACTAGTTATGGGTATAATCCTCAATCGCTGCACATACAGACAACATTTTCAATTTACCAAGGAACAAAATCTTAGTACAATAAGTTTATCCTGAAACACATAAAAAGGAATGTACGCGATTGTAATGTAATGACCCTAATTAAAACTGACACTGCTGCAAACAACACATTTAATATTTAAGCCTAGGTAACAAAGCAATTACGGATCCAGATACAAGGGACTCCGAAGAAGACCAACATAAGAATGGAATCAATGGACAAAGATATCCCAGCAAGTAACTCCAAATTTATAACAGTTACAACCGCTCCCCAAACCCAATGATACGTACCCCACATTTGGAATAGAGAAGCTAGTAACTTGCAAAGAAGTTCACAGCGAAAGAACAAATAGAAGGTAGGCACATAAAATAAATAGAAGGTAAGAATAAACAAAAGGTAGGAACAAATAATAGAAAATATAATTAATAGAAGGTATGATAAACAGAAGGTAAGCCAATAATAAAGTTCACATAATTTCAAGACAAGAGATAGGCACATCACACCTATTCACCTAGCCTTCCAAACTCGTGCATACGCCCCAAAACGTAACTCAAAAGCAGCCCTACACTTAACGACCTATCAGCACAATGCCTAAAAATTATGACAAATGGCCGGCGACATGTACATAAAAAATGACTGAATCATTGATTGTAACGCCATCTGGTGGACAGGGAATCAACCAATCATAATGAAAATTAAAAGGAGCCGCATGGCCTAAATCATATTTAACAGTCCCCTCTTTTGAAACTAAGTTTCAACACAGTTGAGACGTTCAACACGGCTCGCGTAATACCCAACAGTCTTAGTAAATTTGTTACGATAGTTCCTCACTTTCTATCAGCAATACTAACTTAGACACAGGTCTCTTTTATTCCTTCCCACGAGCATACAAACTGACGCATCGTACGTTACCATCAAAGCCTTGTTCCACACTCGTTACGCGACCTATGGGCCAATGGCACCTAGCTTCCAACTCACTCACAATCATCACTATATCACTGACTTTAACATTTCCCTTCTCTGAAGTCCAACACCTTTTCAGCGTACCCTTTCTCAATCATATCGCCAACACATTTCTCACTTTTTTTTTTTTTTTTTTTTTTTTTTTCTCTCGGATGTCGGGGTCCCCTCTTAATTTCTTCTGCAAGCCCGTTGTATGCCGTAAAGCATTTGCATGACTGTGGGGTAACTCAAAAATGTTCGATTGTAATGGTAAGGGGATTTCGTAGAGCCCGTCATATTTTCGACATCTTTTCTCAACGATATCGACCCATCTTTCGTCATCAACAGAAAGTGCCTTTTTATCATCGTGCTCACCTTCGAAACCACTTTCAAATGCTTTCTCCACCAACGACTTTATCTGACTAATATTGCAACGAACTCTATTGACTTTAATTCCAATCCCACCCGTCAGTTCAATCAAACCTCCTAAAGTCCAACCGAGTCTCGTCTTCACCGCGTATGGATCACCAGGATGAGGAGGTGCTCTAATATCAATCGGTCCTAAAGCTGCAGGAACGTTGCCCCCTATCATCAAATCTACGTCGCCCTGTTTATCCAAATTAAGATCTGCTAAGTGCTCCCATCTTAACATTTCTTTTTTCGTCATAACATCGTCATAATCAATTGGTATTTTTGGGATTACATATAGAGGTGGTAGTGAAATAAATTCCTTCTCTCTTTTACCTTTGATTATCAGTCCTGTTACCAAAAATGTTTTTTCCTTCTTGCATGCATTTATAGTTTCTGTATATAAATTAGTTTCGTGTAACTCTTCCTCGAGTATCCCTAGTTTGCCCAATAATCGTCTAGTACAAAAGGACCCGGCACTTCCAGGATCCAAAAAGGCAGACACTTCAACTCCACATCCACTTCCTTTGCTCACTGATACCGATAACACTGGCATGGTACCACTACTTAAAGCACCGTGATTCGTTGATACCATTCCAACTCGTACTCTCTCATCTCCATGTCCGTCTGCATTATTAGATTCATTTTCATGAGGTAGGTCTCTTACATTCGACAGCGGGCGCGTAAAAGGTAAATTCCTATTTGTAGAAGCGTACCCATACCTTTTCCCGATTGGATATCCCAAAGTTATTCCATCTCTCCCTTTCCTTTCATTTCTAGATTTATTGATCATCCAACCACCATTCACATGAAGAAGAGGATGATGCCATTTACGACAAATTTCACACGATTTTGGGGTCATGCATTGACCTGCCATGTGTCCTTCTCTAAGACATATGAAGCAACCTCTATTAGCCTTCACACATTCAATCCTATCATGGACAGTCATCTCCTTAAATGAAGTGCAACTCAAAATATCATGCATTCTTCCACAATTCATACATCTCACTGAATTGGTATTAGGCTTTGATAGCTCAAAGCTCAGCCTGTTAGTCTGATATTCGTTAGGCACTCTTTCAATAGTAACTAAATTCGCATTGATTTTATTCTTTTTCATCATCATCCCATCACTTTGTGAAATGTTTTTCATCACCTCTCTACCGTACAAAGGATCTGACGCTGCTTTAGCTTCACGTTCAACAAAATCAACCAAATCTCCATAACTCAATTCACCTCGATCTACTTTCATGTACCGCCAACGTTCGACCATTTCATTAGGCAATTTTCTCAACAGTGCTCGAATAGTAGTTGGATGTTCGAGTTGACTCTTTCCAGATGGGATTTTATCAACCACATTCCTAGTCAATCTGAGAGCCACTGCATACGAATTGAGAGTGCTCACGTCGTCGTTTCTGATGGTTTCTTTGGACAGTAACCGATCGATGAACTCAGCGCCAATGAGTTCAGGTGCTCCATACTTTTTGTCAAATATTTGCCATACTTCCTTGTAACCTTCCTCCTCATCCATATACATGCATGCTTGCACCAATTCCTTTGGATCCCCTTCTGTGAACTGATACAAATAATGCAACTTTTCTCCAGATGGAACCACTCCTGATTCCATTATACCTCTGAAAGCCTGCTTGAATGGAAGATATGAAGCAATATCTCCGTGGAAGTTTTTGATATCATGCTTCGGCATTCCGGCCCATAGGTTACTAGCGATCAATTCCCTCAGTATACTATCCCCTAACGGTGGAGACCCCTTTTTAATGTTAACCTGGGTTGCGCTTGATGATTTCCATCCGTACGGAGGCTTGTTCTGTACAGATCCTCCGTCATTGTTATTCTTTCGTTCTACCTTCAAAGGTTTATCAGAATGCGCACGAGTTTTAGTCCCTGGAATCCTTTCCACCATTTCTCCAGTTCCACGAAAACCTATCTTAGTTAGAGGGACCTGCAGGTTTTGAGCAAAGCCCATATCCATCTCCTCAAACCTAGTCCATGCTTCTTCAGCTACTCTGCGTGCCTCCGTATCCGCTTCCTTCTCTAGCCTCTTGATTTCCTCCTCCAATTCTATCTCTTCTAATCTTTCCTTTAACTCCCTCTGTCTCGCATCTAACTCTCTTTGTTCCTTATCAACCTTAGCTAACTGCTGCTTTCTCTTCAGTTCCTGAGCTTTTTCCAGTTTAGCTGTTCTTGCTGCATCAATTTCTCTTTGTACTGCTGCTTCTCTCCTTTTCATAGATGTTTGAGAAACTCTACTTGTTCTAGATGTCGCAGATATGCACGAGCTTGCTTGGCTGCCAGGGGTATCATTGACAAAATTATTCCTCAACTGCTCACGTGCTTCTACCATGCTCTTACTGTCTCCAGGACGTCCGTTCAACTCCAATTTCTTTACTCCTGAAGTAGTTCGTGCGTCTATAAGACTGCGGGTCGCTACAACTGAACGACCATCAGAACGCACTTTCGGTTTCACAGATAAATTATAATATTCAACTTGGGAAATGCTGTCTTCGGGATTGACATCATTAAATTCTAATTCTCCAACGGTTTCGGTTAAGCACTCGTGAATATCAGTCTTATTACCCGGACTTATAATCTTTAATGCATCATCAATGGTCAATCCACGTTCTATTAGAGTTGCTTCCAATCGCGCAAGTTTATCACCTTTTGCTCCAGACGTCTCCTCACCCAGGCACTGCAATATTGAATCAATTCGCTTCTTATTCAGTCTTTCTGCCATCTCTTTTCTGTACTGGTCTCAGTACTATTTGCAACCGCTCAGTACTGTAGGTTGAGGGCAGCAAAACATGTCAGTTACGGAGATATTGTATTTGGAGATCTCGTACTACAAAGAAAAGATGAAAACAAACATTTATTACAATATTCTTTACGAAATAAAATAGTTAGACAAACCCTACTAAAGCAAACATATCTGATAAAATTGAATAAATACACTACAAACAATTATTTATTATAAGCACAAAAAGACCTACTAATATATCTTTATATACCACACACCCTAAACATAATCACCTGAGCGGTATATGGGGCCGGCAACAAAACAAGACAAATCTCACGATCACTGGACGCAGTTTCACTAGTTATGGGTATAATCCTCAATCGCTGCACATACAGACAACATTTTCAATTTACCAAGGAACAAAATCTTAGTACAATAAGTTTATCCTGAAACACATAAAAAGGAATGTACGCGATTGTAATGTAATGACCCTAATTAAAACTGACACTGCTGCAAACAACACATTTAATATTTAAGCCTAGGTAACAAAGCAATTACGGATCCAGATACAAGGGACTCCGAAGAAGACCAACATAAGAATGGAATCAATGGACAAAGATATCCCAGCAAGTAACTCCAAATTTATAACAGTTACAACCGCTCCCCAAACCCAATGATACGTACCCCACATTTGGAATAGAGAAGCTAGTAACTTGCAAAGAAGTTCACAGCGAAAGAACAAATAGAAGGTAGGCACATAAAATAAATAGAAGGTAAGAATAAACAAAAGGTAGGAACAAATAATAGAAAATATAATTAATAGAAGGTATGATAAACAGAAGGTAAGCCAATAATAAAGTTCACATAATTTCAAGACAAGAGATAGGCACATCACACCTATTCACCTAGCCTTCCAAACTCGTGCATACGCCCCAAAACGTAACTCAAAAGCAGCCCTACACTTAACGACCTATCAGCACAATGCCTAAAAATTATGACAAATGGCCGGCGACATGTACATAAAAAATGACTGAATCATTGATTGTAACGCCATCTGGTGGACAGGGAATCAACCAATCATAATGAAAATTAAAAGGAGCCGCATGGCCTAAATCATATTTAACAGTGACAGTATACCTACCACACTACACCTGAGTATTATACAATATGAGTTCATAATTATTGGACGGTTCCACATTTTTAATCATAGAAGAAATACTATATAATAATTTATTTAAAGGTCCCCTCCAAGCAAATATTTTTATTGCTTTATTCAACGAGGCTAATGTTCTTAGTTCTATAATATTATGTTATAAACTCATTTTTTTCAGGAGCCTGAAGAGGACCTTTAAGTTTATATCCTTGCTACCTGCAGGTATCATGGATACCAAATTAAATAAGTTGAATATTAATTTTCTTCCATAATCGAACATGTGGAACCCCCTTTAGGTAATTAATCTACAGTTTTTATTTGTTTTAGTTTAATATTAGCAAATATATTCATTAAAGGTAATTCAGTCACCTAAATATTGTATCCAAAATTAATTAGTGTGAGGTGGTCCAGTTTCATAACATTTTTGGCTGTGATAGCTTTTAAGATACTAAAATTAAATTAGCTTATTAAGATTCCTAATAGAATTAGATTATATTTTCATAATTATGATTGTAAGAAAAAGATGTTCATTGTGTCAAATAAATGTCTCTAAAATTGCTCGTTTCTTTTGCATTCTTTACTAACTTCTTGAATGAGCATAAATTTAACTGGAATAAATTTGAAATAAACTTCATGTGATTAACAGAGATAAAAGGAATGTTGTTTTCAAAGAATATAACGGCCAATTCTTTACGGAAGATGCATCTAGCTATCTAGTATATTGATTCATGACTGAAACTCATCTACTGTATATCTAATAGCATATGACTGAAACCATAGTAAATAAATAGTTATTTACTATGACTGAAACTACCCCAGGGACTCTATCTTGAAGCTGTCTGTGGTGAATGGAAGAAAAGCGGGTGGCGTCCCTTGGTTCCTGAACTGTTGTACTTGAGATTTTCCATATCGCTAGGGTTATGCTCTTCAACTAAAAGGTCTTAGATTTTGTGTTGG
This sequence comes from Caprella mutica, assembly GCA_947561585.1. Lineage (NCBI taxonomy): Eukaryota > Metazoa > Arthropoda > Malacostraca > Amphipoda > Caprellidae > Caprella > Caprella mutica. The sequence goes on from CANNZV010000715.1 coordinate 162,571, forward strand.
GTAGGTTTCACTTACTATCGCCTCTTCATTTTCCTCTTCCATCCGCGAGTGCAGCCGCTGGTGCTTGTGTGTGTCATATAACTTGGTAAGTGACTGTATTCACGGAGTAGCTTTTCTGCATCAATGTACATCGTCACTGACGGTGGTAAGTGACTTTGTTCATGGAGCCACTTTCCTTCCTAACTGCTTCTTTCAGTCCATTGTACTTAACTTCTTTTTGATATTAGCAATATGGCTTTTGGTTCCGAAGAAGACGGTAATGCTCCCCTCCAATCAAATTTTTTTTATTGCCTTATTCAACGAGGCTAATGTTTCTTATCATTTTTCTGTAAACCGCATCGAATTTGGTAGCATATTTTTAATTTTATATGCTTTTAAAGATTTTTATAATCACAACTCTAAAAAACCTATTTTACTTCCGACTTACTAATTTAAGAAATTTTCAGCCTCAAGAAAAAGAATGTACACCATTTGTTTTGATTGTCAACTAGGTATTAGTATTAATAAATCCATTTAATATTCGTGTATTCTCACTGTAAAGGTATAAAATTGAATGAACTTATAATAGAAATGTTTATATACTGTAGGAAACAATTAATATCTAAAATATAGGCCGAAAACGCATGATTTCTTTTTAAAATTCTTATTTGTAATCAAAACAAAGAGTGTACATTCTTCTTGAGCATCAGATTAGTGATTCGCTCAATAATTTGTTGCTCACACAGTATTAAAATACTTTAAAAACAAATTATAAAATATTTACTGAACCGAATTGTATGCAGTTTGCAGAATAATGATCGTAGACCTTAGTTCTATAATATTATGTTGTAAACTCAATTTTGTCTCGGAGCCTGGAGAGGACCTTTAATTAAGCCCCTACTACAAAAATATCACTAATTCATTTACTAATATAAAATAACATACGACTTAGCTCATTCAGTTATTTTGATTGTTTATTTATAAGTTGGAACATTATAGTCGCATTAATTGTTCTGCATAAATTTATTCGCATGAACATATATTTTGACATAAAGTTCATGGAACTAAACACTCTCCCGTGACATTTGAACATATGGTCTTTAATAGTTATATTATAAAGTGTGCAGCACAACAATCTAGCGGTTACAACAGAAATTTCAAGCTTTGCTTTTCCTCAGCAATAGATGAGGAATAAATAACTCCAAATCCTAGTAGGTAGCTCAATTTTACTTTAAAAATATTAGTTTAAGATTCTTTGAAGTAAATTACAAAAGAGAAATAATTTGGATTTTGAAGGTATGCCTCAAACAAATTTTTGTTGTAATATATAAAAATAGGTCTGTAGGAACTACATTATTCAAATAAATGCTTGTTTTTAATGGAAAAATATTGTCTTTTTTTTAAATATATAATAAGAATTTAAATTTACTGTAGAAAATATTTTGAAAATATTCATGTATTGATAAAAAACATTCAATCTTTTAGTGTTGTCAAAAAAATGTTTAGCGTTGACAAAACAACACTGAAAACGAATTGATATTTTTAGCTAAAAGCTTGCCAATTTACTAAATCGAGTGCACTGGACATTGATGTAAAAGAATTCCAAGAAGTTCTATGCATCTGAATTTTTATTATTATTTTGATGATATGTATGGAAGTCCATACCTACCTATTGTATGGTACTACCTAGGTAGTAGCGTAGTAGGAGTGACGGAGTCTGTAGGACTAGGACTGCAGGGTCACGCAGGTAAATTGCGGCCCTCTCGACAGAGTCTCTAAAACATTCTGAACCGAAATCAGTTCACAACTTCACATTAAAATGTTGCATAGTTAGCTGTAAAAAGAAGCGCAGTGTATCATACACATATTAAAAATAAAAACTTAATTAGGTAATAGATTATAGCATACACAGTGTATGCTATAATTTATTAATTTAGGTAAGTTTTTATTTTTAATGTGTGTTTTGAAGCTTAAAGCTAAGCTATGATATTTCTGTTGTTAGAGGGCAGAGGCCGCAGTTAATTAGTGTGCTGCAATTAGGCCAGTCTGCAGAACATGGGACATTTTTAACATTTTCTGTGCGAACAATCCTTAATTTCATCCTATGTTTACATGTATTTTACTGAGAACAAAAGCCAAAATAGAGGATTTCTTGGAGAACAGTTTACCAGTTCCTGCAGTCTGGCAATTAGGTAGGCTATTTAGTATTTACCTGCTTGACCCTAATTCAGCTGAAGAGTGAACACTGAAGCCAGTCTGTATTTCATGGTAAATTCCACCGACATGTCGGTGGAATTTTTCCCCCTTTGAAAATAATATTCTGGCTAAGTCGGTGGATTTTTAGCTATTTATTCCTATGTTACCATTAATTTTCGGTGGAAAAATGGATAAAATGTTGATAGATCAGTCAAATAAATGGAAATTTATGGTTGATTTTTCAGCTTTTTAAAAAAGTCAGTGGAATTTTGTGCACCAAATACAAACTGGCACTGAAGCGTGAAGCCAGTCTGAAAAGTGTGTCAAATCTGTCTCCAAGATTTTATATTAAGCCAGATTGTATTTGGTGGTAAATTCCAATGATATATTGGGAGATTCAGATATTCAATTTCTCTAATAAAAAAATGCCTGCAATGTCGGAGGATATTTAGCTATTATTTCCTATATTACCATTAATTTTGGGAGGAGAAACTAGAAAAATGTTGAAGGACTAGACAAATTGATGAAAAATGTTTGCAGCTGCCAGCTATTTCTCAGATTTTTGAAAAGTCAAAGGAGTTCACTGTTCAGACAGTTCAGTGCACCAAATACAAACTGGATATTAAGGACAATTTCTGAGTGAATTTGTCTCCCAAAGATTTTCAAATCTGTCTTCAAAATGACCAGAATTATCTAAAATAGGGCAATAATTACATGTAAACATTGGAATCCTATCTGCAGAATATGGGACATTTTTAACATATTCTGTGCAATTACAAACAATAATTAATTTTCTCCTATATTTACATGTATTGACTATTTTACTGAGAACAGCAGCCAAAATGGAGGATTCCTTGGAGAACACTTTACCAGTTCCTGCAGTCTGGATTGGAATCAATCCAGTCTGCAAAATGCCTCTCTTCTCCTGCAGAGATTTTATTATGAGAGAGTTACTCTCTGACTCTCAGCCCACTCTGGAAAAAGTGGTCTCTTCTGATGGATTAATCACTGTTGGAGTTTAGCAAACCTTAAAATACAGTAATAAATTAATGTGAACTGTATAATCCGCAGCATTTAGCCTCTAAAATTCATCTGTTACAGCCAAAGCTATTTTCCAGAGTGGCTCTCAGCCAGACTGTAGGGTAAATGCCCCACTAATCGGCACTTTAAGCGACCAGAGTCCATCTTATCGCATTATAAATATGATATATAGTGTTAAAACTAAACCCCGGTCAATATTGGAAAAGGAAATTTTGAGGGATATTTTTTCGTCCTCAAAAATGCTCTACCTCTTGTTAATTGTTTAAATAAGAAGTTTATAAACATAAATCCCTTAATCACTAGTAATCGTCATTTGAATTTCAATAATCAGCAGTATCAGTTTGTATAATCGGCACACTCTACAGTCTACACCAATGATCGTTAAAATTCACTTTTCGGCACTGTAAGGGGTACTGCTCTAGAATAACTTTTGGTCATTAAGAAACTGATAAATGGTAAAGAAACATTGTCTATCAAATTTATATTATTTTAACCGTCATAAACAGAAATTCATCAATACGGTAAATATTACAAATAAGAAAACTGTGAAGATAAGATTAACATGTTATTACATGTTGTTATTATTATGTATATTATATAGAACTGCTTGCCGGTAATCCAATCTAATAGGAGTTCGTCATAATTAACATATGTGATAAATATTTATATTTTTCCACTAAGTACTGAATGTATGAGAACTTGAGTAGAGCTTATCTCCGTCCCTAAGAAATATACATAAATAAACATATTTATAAAAAAATAGGGATCGGACAATACCAAAAATTTTGCCGTTACCGATATTTTACAAAATCAACCGATACCGATACTTGCCGATACTGATACTTCTCAACAAGTGCCGAAACTGATACCTGCCGATACCGATACTTTGAAATGAATGCCGATTCTTGTCGATACCGATACTTGCAGTTTTTTAAAGTTTATATTTATAAAACTCATTGATACTTGATGAGTTATTAAGTATCAATTATTCTTGTAAGTTTAATGAAGTTCTAACTCAAAACTAACACAGTAATGCTCTTTAAATGTAGTATAACAAAGTGATTTACATATTTCACATTGATTAAAATACATAAATATTAAATAAATAACTTTTCTGATGTGCGATATCTTCTTTTGGTACTTGTAATAAATCGGTGCAAAAATAGTCAACAGTAGCTGAATAATTCTTATCTTGAATTTATAGTCAGACTCAAAAACCTATTGGTAGATTATGTATATACTTTAAAAAATTTATTATTAGTGTCATGCAAGTCATACTTATACTTAGAACTCTAGTAGGTAGATGGTCAATTATTAGAGCAGTACTTATAATGATTTTTTAAATTATTTATTTCATTTATGACTATAGAATAATAGAAATTTAATTTAAAAAAAATTATCAAATGAATAAAATTTAAATAATCATACAAGTATAGGCCGATACTTTTCATTATATGCCGATACCATTGCCAATACTCCACAGAAATACCAATGCCGATACTTTGTCCCATCCCTGAAAAAAATATAGTTAATTCTTCTCTTCAGACACAAAACAAGAAAGTCTAAATATATATAAGTTTATCACATTTAAATAGCATTGTTATCTAGATCTTTCATGACGGTTTCTCATATAATTGTAAATTTAAATAATAAATTGGTTCTCAAAATACATCACAAAATACGATATATGTGTTCAGCTAATGTTATATATCACAATAATATTATCACATAGATTCATTTGCTCCGGTACAGTCAAAGAAAAGCGTATCAATAGTATATTTTTGACGGTTTACTAATTTCACATTTGCAAATATTATTTTTACTAATTGTAATGCTTGTAGATATTTTATAATTGGTTTAGGTACATGACGATAAACTTAGAGAAATTGAAAATAATATAGGACATAATATAACAGTGATTAGATAAATTATTATAATTATAGACTTTTCTTTGATTCAGTAAAACTCTTCTATAGTGAACTTCAACTAGTTCACTATAGATTTTTAATGAGATTAATAGAAAACGGTCATTTTCATGTCAGACTATAGTAAATAATTTATTTCTTTTTGAAATAAATTCTATTTACAGGGTATTTTATTTCTCAGAACTCTAAAAATCCGGATGGTTTACTACACTTTACTTCATTATAGAGGAGTTGCAATGGTAGAACTCCCCTTCATGAAATTGACTAATTTACTATATAGAGATTCATAGAAAACTTACAAATTTTTGTGGCAGACTAAACTAAATATTTTCGCTATCGATGTAAGTTCGCTATGCAGGAACCTACTATACTGTTATAAATGATGATTTACTATACAGGAGTTCACTATAGAGAAGTTCCATTGTATTACCTACAATAAGGTATTTAAATAATAAAATATATAAATTAGGAAATTATAGAAACACAATGAATCATTTAATTGTTAGGTACTTATTTTTACTGCATTGATTATATTTACATTTGCGCATCGCTATAATTGAACTTAGGTCCACCTTTAGTTTGTACAGGTACTGCTGGCGACTCAGATCGTTTTTACTTGTAGCAAAAAAGTTGTGATATTGTTGAACCAGCCCTGTGCCGATTTTATTTGAAGATTCTTGATTCGACACCCTTGGGTGCCGATTCTTAGATTACATGAAATCCGGCACCCATGATGATCAATGAAATTTATTGGAATAACTTTGAAATGATTGAATTTTTATCTTGTAATTAACATTCCTGACATAAATATATACATAAAATGTTAAGTTGCTTAAATGTATAAAAATCCACTAATCGGCACAGGGGGCCGATTTAACAAAAACTCCATATTCTGTGATTCAAACGCCGGCACCCCAAAAATATAATAAATAATGCCTGTAAAACATTAACTAAATATCACACTCATTCCATGATCTAAAGGAAATGGAAGAACAGAAAAGTGAAGGCTTATACTATATTTTCATTTAGAAAAGAGATAATCTTTATAGCATGTCACTAACGACTTCAACAGCTGAAAGCTCACATATGAAATCACTCTCAACAAAAACTAATGATGAACAGTTGTTATTTGACATATATCTGTTATATCTTTATCACTTATTAGCTGAAACCTAAACCAATGCAAAAAAGTGATGTTTCAAAGCGAGTGATTGGCTGAAGGCTTATTATTTTGAATTTCTGTGTGTGGGTGCCGATTACTGAAGGGTGCCGATTCAACACACTCTTACCCTATTTCATGGTATTTTTTTTTTCTCCATAGAAAATAATATTCTGGCAAAGTCAATGAATTTTTAGCTAATTATTCTTATGTTACCATTAATTTTTGGTGGAAAAAGGGTAAAATGTTGGTGGATTACCAAAATTACTGGAAATTTATGGTGGATTTTTTCAGCTTTTTCAAAAAGTCAGTAGAATTTTGTGCACTAAATACAGACTAAATACAGCTGCAGATTCAGAATCTCCCGCAGCTAAATTTTAAAATTAATGGTAACTTAGGAATCAATTCAAAATCTCCTACAGCAAAATCAATAACATAGGAATTAATTCAAGATCTCCTGCAGAGAACTCCAATTTCTAAAATTCAATAAAAAACTCCCACAGAGAGTCTTAGAAAAATGTTCCATATTCTGCAGTCTGGGAATCAATTAATTAGGAAAATGTCTCCAAGATCTTTGCAAAGATATGTTTTCCCTCAAAAAACGTCTCCAAAGGCAAAGATCTTTGGCGACGTTTCCCCTTTGTAAATAATATCCTAGCAAAGTTAGTTGATTTTTAGCTATTGCCTATTTATTCCTATGTTACCATTAATTTTTGCTGTTTTGGTGGATAAATTAGGAAAATGTTGGTGGATCAGCCAAATTACTGGAATTATTCCAGCCAAATTATATTCCAAAAAACAATGGAATATAGCCTATAAATGTTTTTTTTCAGCTTTTTGAAAAAGTCAGTGGGTTTATCGTTTATGTGCACAAAATACAGACTGGCATATGCTATTATTGCTATGCTGTAAAAACTGGCAAAGTTTCCATCACTATAAATTCATTGTTAAAGATAACATTAGATTTTTTCAGATTTTGGTGTGTGAGTTATTTATCAGAATGGCAGATAGTCTATCCCCTACTTCTGAGGTAGTCAAGGAGTCCCTCAGTCTGAACATCAAATGGAATGGCTCCATTTATCCTATTTCTGTCTATGACCAAATGACGGTGGCAGAATTCAAAGCCGCAATTCAAACCAAGACCAATGTACGTCCTTTCAACCAGAAGCTTGTGAACTTAAAGTACAAAGGTATGTGTAAATCATTGTGCATTGTTATCTATAATAATCCTTCTGTTAACTCTTCATCATTCTGATGGCTGTGTTTCATATTTGGTTAAGGTAACTAGCTAAATGTGATCACTATAATAATTAAGGTTTAAATTTGATCTTCCTGTAACTATATTTATTTTTCAGGAAAACCTGCCACAGATGATCTGACAATGTCTACTTTGAGTTTAAAACAGAATATGAAGGTATGTAATCCATTTGAAAAAATTAAATTACATTATAATGGTAGAGGGTAAGTTCCCAATTATTGGTCAGTTCTACATCTTCGGTCATATAAGAGAAAATATATAATAAAAATTAAATTATCATTATTATATCGTTTTGTCTTATATGACCAAAGATGTGGAACTGATCGATAATTCAAAAGTTACTCTATAATTAAACTCTTTGAATTAATATCTCAGCTTGTGTTTTTCTATCATAATTGCCTTTACGCAGATTATGATGATTGGAAGTGTTGATGAAGTCCTAGCTGAAGCTGCTCACATACCTGATGATATTCCTGATGTTGTCAATGACCTCGATATTGAAGAGGACAACATCGCCTGTGTTCACAAACATCCAGAATTCATTGCAAAAGTACGTAGCCTGTTGGCTAAATTACGAATTATCTAGCTAAAATGCTATAATCTTCAGTCATATAAGAGAAAAACGATATTACAATTGTTATTTAATTTTTATATAGTTGGTATCCATGATACCTGCAGGTATCATTTGCAGCTTTACCTAACTAACTTTTTCGCTATCAATATTTCTAACTTCTAATTTAAATTACTTTTAACAGGTAGAAAAGAGAGTTAGAGACTATGATATCAAAGTTCTGAATCCTGTGCGACCAGGCAAGAAACTTCTTGTTCTAGATATCGACTACACCCTCTTCGACCATAGAAGTGTGGGACAGAATGGTGACGAGTTGATGAGGCCTTACCTTCACGAGTTCCTCATGAGTGCTTATCAGGTTTGTTGAAAATTGAAAGAGGTGACCAGAAAAAAAATTGAATAGACTTTTCTATTCATTTTTTTTCAGAAATGAGAATCAAGAATTTTAGATAGTTCATAAACCAATCTAATCTTTAGAAATTTTCAATTCATCATTTAAGTTATGTCCAAGCATGTTTTGACACAGGTACAATCATGACACACTTTTTGTACAGAATTTAAACATGTTTATAACTGTTTGAATAAGAAACTTTATTATCTACACCATTTCCTTCACAGGATTATGACATTGCCATTTCTTACACCATTTCCTTCACAGGATTATGACATTGCCATTTCTTACACCATTTCCTCTACAGGATTATGACATTGCCATTTCTTACACCATTTCCTCTACAGGATTATGACATTGCCATTTCTTACACCATTTCCTCTACAGGATTATGACATTGCCATTTCTTACATCATTTCCTCTACAGGATTATGACATTGCCATTTCTTACACCATTTCCTCCACAGGATTATGACATTGCCATTTCTTACACCATTTCCTCCACAGGATTATGACATTGCCATTTCTTACACCATTTCCTTCACAGGATTATGACATTGCCATTTCTTACACCATTTCCTCCACAGGATTATGACATTGCCATTTCTTACACCATTTCCTCCACAGGATTATGACATTGCCATTTCTTACACCATTTCCTCTACAGGATTATGACATTGCCATTTCTTACACCATTTTCTCCACTGGATTATGACATTGCCATTTCTTACACCATTCCCTCTACAGGATTGTGACATTGCCATTTCTTACACCATTTTCTCCACTGGATTATGACATTGCCATTTCTTACACCATTCCCTCTACAGGATTATGACATTGCCATTTCTTACACCATTTCCTCCACAGGATTATGACATTGCCATTTCTTACACCATTTCCTCTACAGGATTATGACATTGCCATTTTTTACACCATTTTCTCTACAGGATTATGACATTGCCATTTCTTACACCATTTCCTCCACAGGATTATGACATTGCCATTTCTTACACCATTTCCTCCACAGGATTATGACATTGCCATTTCTTGCACCATTTCCTCCACAGGATTATGACATTGCCATTTGGTCAGCTACAAGCATGAAGTGGATAGAAGAGAAAATGAAACTTTTGGGCGTCACAGGAAATGTTAATTACAAAATAGCTTTCCATGTCGACAGTATGGCGATGATCAGAGTGGATGCTCCTGGTTATGGAATAGTCGATGTGAGTAGTTGATGCATAAAAAACTGTGTTGAACTTTTTCAAGTACCCTTGCAGCTGAATATACTAAATAGGATGAGTTACGAATTATCGATCGTTTCACATCTTTGATCATATAAGTAAAACCTAAAGTATACCTAAAACCTAGAGTAGATAGCTACAATATTTATCTTTATTGTAATTAGTATCCATGATAGCTACCTACAGGTATCATGAATACAATTAAAAATAACAATAATTATCATATCATTTTACTTCTATGACCGAAAATGTAAAACCGTCCACTAACTCATAACTTACCCTATAAATATTTTTTTTTACACTCCTATTTATCTTGTTCAGGTGAAGCCACTGGGAGTAATTTGGGGCAAGTTCCCTTGCTACAACGCCAAGAACACGATAATGTTTGACGATCTCAGGCGGAACTTCTTAATGAACCCCCAGAACGGACTGAAGATCAGAGCGTACAGGAACGCACACGCCAACCGACTCAAAGACAGAGAGCTGCTGAGACTGGCCGAGTACCTGCAGGAGATAGCAGAGCTAGAGGACATCTCCAAGCTGAAGCACAGTCGGTGGGAGAGTTACATGGCCAGGAGATAGTCTTAAGCATGGCGTGTGGAGGGGTCCTTTCTCAATTACTTTAGCTGGTTAACTTCTTATTGGTACGTGTGTGTACTGTGAAAACATTGGGGAGTGTAGTAGAACAATAGCTACTATTGTTAAAGTGCTACTATAACTATTGTTAAAGTGCTAGTATAACTATTGTTGAAGTGCTACTATAACTATTGTTGAAGTCCTACTATAACTATTGTTAAAGTGCTACTATAACTATTGTTGAAGTCCTACTATAACTATTGTTAAAGTGCTACTATAACTGTTGTTAAAGTAGGTACTGTAACAATAGTTATAGTAGCTACTGTAAGTATTGTTACAATAGGTACTTTAACAATAATTATAGCTACTTTAACAATAATTATAGCTACTTTAACAATAGTTATAGCTACTTTAACAATAGTTATAGTAGCTTATAACATTATATAATGATTTAAACATTTGAAAAATAATTATCAGCTGCTCCATCTTTTGTAACTTAGGTTTTTATATAATTTGCGATAAATTATTTAAAAAAATGATGTAGAACTGTCCTATTATTCTGTACTTTACCCTATGGAAGATTTTTAAGAAATCACCATTTGTAACTTTTTCAGAGGACAGCAATTTTTGTGGTAACAAGGGTTAATATGTTTAGTGTGTTACCATTCTAATTTTACTTCTCTTTTGCGAATAACTCGAGAGTAGCTTTCCTGCATTCATGAGCACAGTCAATTCTACTTGTATTTATTTTTAGATTTCTTTATTTTGAAGTGGATGTTAAATGCTTTTAATTGAATTTTACGTGTTTATTTATATGTTGAAAATTAGTACAGAAAAAGTTTGACTTAGAGTTGCTGTTACAAGTGTTGTGCATATTATAGAGAATGGAAAATGATTAATGATTAGGATTTGGGTTCTAAAGGTGATATCATAAAGTGCTGTTCACACGTAGGATTTTTTAAGTCTTTCCACCAGACTTTTTGCTAAGCTCCTCCTACTTTTTCCACGAGAATATAAGAAAAAAACAATAAAACTTTATTCTGTTGGTATCCATTATACCAACTAAAATAAATATTGATATCGTTTTGTTTCTTATCTTCTCGTGGAAAAAGTAGGAGGAGCTTAGCAAAAAGTCTGGTGGAAAGACTTAAAAAATCCTACGTGTGTACGGCACTTTACATGTGCTAAGCATTTTATAGGAAATACTGAGAATGGAGTCACTTTAGATTTCCATTAATAAAATAAACATCTCCAGTATTATTAATTCTTAATGTTTACAAGAAAACGAATCTATTGAATAGGATTTACTAAAATATCATCAATATGAACCTATTTTTTCTTCTTGCTTTAGCTACTTGCATTCCAGATTCTTGAAGCTTTTTCTTAATTAGGTACTTTAGATTTAAAAAAAATCTAAAGTTTGACATTAACTTGGTTAAGTTATTAATAAATACAGTTTCATTAGAATGTTCAAAATTTGGGTAATAATTAGGGCCTCAATTGTGAATAGTATATTTAAATGATATATTGATAAAATATTACATCCAGTAACAAAAATGATTTCCTATTAACCAATATGCATGAATTATAATTAAGTCTAGAATACATTAATCTTAAGATGACTGTTAAAATCAAACTAAATAATGTGGTGGACAAATAAATATAAAGTAAAGTGTTGAATTAAATGCTATAACAACCGGTTAAAAATGTGAATTTTTTCAACTTATCTTAAGAGGAATCACATAATAAATGACATACAAAATAGCAAATAGGTTCTATTAATTAGAATCTTAATGGTAGAAGAAACAATTAAATCATACCAATATTTTTAAAATGTTCTATTACAGTAAATTAACAAGATTTAATGCCTTGCAGTAATACATGTATAAGTAGTTTAATTCTGCGAAACCTTGTAGGTTCGTTCAATGAATTTTGTAGCACGGATACGACTCTTGACTATAAATGCATGCAATATCAGTCAGACTGAGTCAGTGCGCAACTGATCTTCACAGCGAGAGGTTGAGATATATTTACTCTGCACACAACCTAGGAAAAGAACCCATGGGCTCAACAACCAACCTAAAAAATAACCACTAACCAGACGTTCACTAGCAGTTGGAGTATATCTGAACATGCTAATCATCAATCAGCTAAATAGAATATATATGTAGAACTATAGACGTTGCACAGAAGAGGAGTTCCTGGATATTGTCTGAATTCACGCCGCTTTAGTCAGTCTTCTTGTCTGCTGGATTATATGGCGGTGGTTGTTCTCCCTACAAGAAACATGAAAATGAGGAAGGAAAGGCTTGAGAAATTTATTTCGATAATACATAACACCATGTCACCTAACACATACATGCCTAGACAAAACGCATCTCTAAAGCGTTTTTCCCATTGTTCAGCACAAAAAATGATGGATCATAAAACGCTACGACTGAATAAACTATGTGTTTTGTATGTCCCCTTAAATTGAAGCGTTTTTCACGCTGCATTTATGTTGACCCAGCATGAAAAAAACGCCCCATGTGAAATAGGGCTACAAATACTTACGTAGGCAGGAGGTGGGACGTAGGCGTAGTTAGGTTGGTTTGGATCACAGTAGGCAGGGGGCGATGCTGTCTGTTGAGCTTCCATTGCTTTGGCATCTAAAAATAAGAAAGATTTAATAATGTGTTCCCAGATGAAAAGAATGAATTGCAATAGCTTTGATAAATGAAAGGGGTGGTACCTCTAAGGTTAGAAATTAAAAGGTTACTACCACTAAGAATTTAGTTTTGAAAATATTGTTCCTTGCGGATGAGTTTTTATAGGATATTGTATTTAAAATCTACATCCTTCCGATATGCCACCAACATTCTCAAGGTTACTAACTGATAAGTTGGCTATAGAGATAGCCAATATAGAATGTATATTAAAATAGGTCATTAAAACAATCCTAAAGTGTGCAGTATAACAAACTACAATGTAGCTATCTATCTTGAGAGTTTCATACTTTAAAGTACTTATTTTGTAAAACGTAATTTAATTCAACTCATTCCTATATTCAAAGGGGATCCAACAGAGGCGGAGCAATAGATGTTTAGTGCTCCGCCTCCTAGCCGACCAATCAGAGGAGCATTAACGCTTAAAAAATTATTTCTAAGAACATTTATGCTTGCAACACTATCGATAGAAACTTGTGCAGTCGAAACAATATCTCAAAACAACCCTTTACTATATTCTTACACTTTTAAACGGAGAAACATATTTCTTTTGGGCACACCGAGTGCAAGTAAAAAATACATCAAAATGAAACTAGTGTTCCGTTTGAAATATTGGGACATTTTTCACATTTTCATCATATTAAAAAATTATAACAATTGAAATAACCAGTTCAATTATAAATTTATCCAATTTTTTCATATGATCGAAAATGTGAAACTGTTCGATAATTAATTTATAATCCTATATGCAAAATCGAACATTGAAATTCAGCAAAGTTTCAAGAAATCCCTTTTTATCTAGGTTCAAAATTACCTTATTAAGAAGCTAGTCAATTAATTACTAACCAGCACTACTCATACCATTGAACCCTGCCTGGGGTGGGGCAAATGCTCCCTGAGGGGGCGGGGCAAATCCTGCCTGAGGAGGTGGGGCAAATCCCACAGCTCCTCCCCCATTCGTAGCAGCACCCCCATAGACACCGGGGTAAGGGGGCGGGGCATTGTACGAGTAGACACCATCAGCTGTTGACAGAAGATTGGTTACATGTTATTAAATTGGAGTAGCTAATAATAGTGCATTATTTAAACAACTAACAGATACCGTTAAGATATATAAACACTGCTCTTAAAAATGCAGTGTACTTTTAAGAAGTAGCTAGTTAGTCTATCAAGAGAGTGGCCTCTGCATTCAATTCACTTACCAACATTATAGAACATGTAGAAAATTATTTCAAAACAAATATGTTACGTGCATTCCGTTTCGATACAATTATTGAAAAAAAAAACAGAAATAACAATAAAATGTATTCTTCAAAACCTCAAACATTTTATATTTCAACTCCCGGCATTTTAACTAAAGTTAAACCCGAGAATCCAATTCGGTGAAATAAAAAAAATAATTTAAATTACTTAGGCTACAAAAGTTCCATTCAGAAAGCTTAACTACACTAGTTAGATAATGTTTGAAAAGCAGTTGATGCAATATAATTCTAGTGTGTGATATAAAAAAATATACAAGTAGGATGAGATCTGAAATGTTTTCGAACATATAGAAAGAAAATTAATAATTAAAATACGAGTTGAAAAAAAATCACAAATACTCACGTGAAGGTCTGTCAGGGAAGACGTTTGTGGGGGGCACCCATCCGTAGTAGCCATTTGTGGGGGGTGAGTAGGCTGGAGGAGGAGCCGGGGCGTAAGGCATGGAAGGGGCGGAGTAAGGTGGGGGGAAGTCTCTGTATGCTGGGGGAACGTGACGATTGGCTGGGGAAGTAAGCAACAATGTGTTATAATAATTTTACAGTCTGATTATTCAAATATTTTATTAATTGGCTAAATGTAAATATATCAAAATAGATATTTCTCATATGTAAGTAGCTAGTTCCATTCCTTAAATACATAACAAGATTTTGACTGCCCGATAATTCGTAACGTACCCTACCTGTACTGTACAGAGAAATATTTAGCTACTCTTATTGTAAGAGCTCCTAGGATGTAATAGAAAACAATTTTCTATTAGTTATGTATTGTAAATTCTTTACGGAGGTTATTACTATTTAAGGAAATTTGAAACATCGAATAGCATACCCATTGAGGCAACTTTGAGCATAGCCTGGCCAAAGTCAATAGCTCCTCCGTGTTTGAAAGTTAGTCTTATCTCGACAGTCTTGCCGTCAAAGCCACCACCAGGCTGACCCTTCACCTGCCCCTTGATGTAGTTTGCACCAAACACTGGCTGTTCTAGCTCAACCTGTGAAAAAGTGAAAATAAGAATATTCTCATGGTAGTAGCTACCTTATCTTGATAATCAAATTTAGGAATTCTGTAGTTAGTAGAGTTATGGATGATGGTCAACTAGCATTTACAGTTTGATAAAGTAATCTTCTTATTTCATGTAGCTATGCAGTCTCATTTCTCCATTAATTTAAAATGTAATTCTAAATGAAGCAAATTTAAAACTCTTTCAAAATCACATTGACACTTTATCATTTTGCAAAACGAGTTTTCATATCCAGTTTAAGTGACTAAATATTATCACAGCAATGATAGAGTTAACATTTTTGTATATTATCCTAAAAGCATTACCTTTCTACACAATGAAAAAATTCAGAATCTTCAAGCTTATGCGTTTCTTATTTTATAACGACTTGTAGCTATTCAGAATATGCATGAACTATTTCATAAAGTTTTCATTTTTCACACCACTCAAAAACAGAAAGATTAAGAAGCGTACCTTGTGAAGTGCAAAGAAAGGTGCAGCAAAACTCTTCAAAGCCTCTTTTTCAGATTTTGTGGTGAAGATGATGCGGTGAGACGTGAGGTAAATACGCCCGGTGCATGAGCCAGCATACTGAGGTCCAATAGCCTTGTTCACTTCCATCTTAACATTGTCACAGTACAGGATGATTCTAGAAAGAAAATAAGAAAGGAAACTGTAATACTGAACAAAAAAGTAAAGATATTGAATAAAAACAGGTAGCCAATAGCAACTTTATAAGGTTTTAAATTAGCTATCATATGAATTATTATTAATCAAGTAACCCACATATTTAAGAAGTAATCATGAGCACAAGTTGTATGGTGGGACTATGTAGTTTTTCAATAATTTTTCATAGTACATTACCTAAATACAAAACATTGTATATTTTAATTAATAATAAATAAATGTCTGTGCAACTTGGTGCTTTTTATATTCTCCAATCTAGTGTCTCGAAGTGATATATCATGCTTGATTTGAAATGTTAACTACTATTTCTTTCCTTATTAAAATACTAAGAGCATTGAAATTGCTTAGATAAATGAATCAAATTCACACTAACAAAAATGAAACCCTGAAGAAAGTAATAAAACTTAGATTTTTCAAAGTGGCCAGACTGCAGGAACTGGTAAAGTGTTCTCCAAGAAATCCTCTAAAACTTCTCTATTGAGTTATTATTCAATCTATCCTAATTCATAAACATTAGCCACTAAAAATGTGAATAGACAAGGCATGGATGTAATATAAAATTAGAAAATAAAAATAGAGCCTAATTGGTATTCACTTACATTTCTCCTGCATAAATGACAACTCCTTTGTTGGCATGAGCTGTGTTTACAGACATGATGAGTTATAATATTAATATATCTGTAAATAATTTATCTATTAAGCACAGTTATGTTTCAACTTTAAGTGAACCAGTCATCAGAAACTTATAAAATGTTTCCATAGAAATCTTCAAATTCGGCATTTGTTATTGGTAAAATACATGTAAATATAGGAGGAAATTAGGGATGTTATGAATGACCCATAATTTGAATTCCTGCAAATAGTAATAAGGAGACATAAAAGTTCTTTAAATAAGATGATTGCATAACAAACCTAGTAGGCTAGTAGCTAATGCATTAAACAATTTATTAGGAACTCAATGAAATTAGAAACCATTTTTAAAAAGTAATTTGAAAACATAATCATAATTCTGATTGTAAAATTCATTTAGTTGCTAAACATTCTATCCAGACAGCAGAATCTGGTAAAGGTACTCAAGTGTTCACACAGAAATCGAATTTAGCATTAATTTTCTGCAAGATACATGTAAATGAAGCAGGTAATTAAAGATTATTCACACAGAAAATGTTAACAAATATTTCACTTTCTATAAATTTGCCATTCCAGCAGACTAAGAGTAGAGCTAACATTCAAACCTGTTACTGTGACATAATTACTAACGTGATGAATAGATAACTGACTAAGGACCATTCACAGAACCTACACGGTTACACCAACAGATGATAAGATAAGAAAACAATGTACAGTCATGCCTACAATAATACACAGCATAACGCATGATTATTACTGTTGATGATTCACCAGTTTGGACTCAGCAGAGTATGGTAAATTTGTACAAGATCTTAACCCCATTACCTACCAAATTATCTGTCAAAATTTACTCATATCCATTATCCAGGGTACAGTAACATAGAGAGTATAGTAACTAGTAAATGTAGCAAAAATTTGACATCACCAAGTCATCAAATTTCTTGATTGTGACTGAGCAGCTCATAATTACTCTTATTTGCATGTAAACATAGGGATGTTCAAAGTCAATTTATAAGTTTATGGTATGATAAATAGTAAAAATAGCTATTGAACCTAGGATTTTAATGTATCATGTAATGATGCATGGATAAAGGGTCACACAGATAAATTGCGGCCCTTTAATTTTTAATTGCGGCCATCTCGTCAGTCTCTAAAACATTCTGAACTGAAATTACATTACAATGTTGCCAGTCGCACTCTACAGGATATGGGACATTTTTAACAATTTCTGTGCAAACAATCCTTAATTTCCTCTTATATTTACATGTATTTTACTGAGAACAGAAGCCATATGGGAGATTTCTTGGAGAACACTTTACCAGTTCCTGCAGTCTGCCTCTGGCAATGTTGCATAGCTATCAAAAGAAGCACAGTGCATCACTGCATACTATAATTTATTTATTTCAGTTTTTAACGAGTGTTTTGAAGCTATGATGTTTTTGTTGTTAGAGGTCGCAGTTAATTAGGGTGACGCAATTTACCTTCTTGACACCCAGTCTGTATTTCACGTTAAATTCCACCGACATGTCGGTGAAATTTTTCTCCGTTGAAAATAATATTCCAGCAAAGTCTGTGGATTTTTAGCTATTTATTCCTAAGTTACCATTAATTTTCGGTGGATAAATTGGGAAAATGTTGGTGGCCAAGTAATAAAGAATGACGTTAATCGCCATTTTTTACAGAGTTTTTATTTAGAACCTTTAATAAGTAGCTAAATGGAGAGTTTTATACAGAATTTAGAACCCTTAATAAGTTAATGGAGAGATTAATACAGAATTTAGAACCCTTAATATGTAAATGCAGAGTTTTTTTTACAGAATTTAGGTTTTTAATAAGCAAATGGGGAGAATAAATGAAGAAATCCATTTGGCGAGATTAGATATATCAACGGCAAATGGAGAAAAGTAAATTACGACCTAGCTAATTCAAAATAAGGAAGTTCTATCAAAAAATAAAGGCCAATTTACACGTACGCTCTTTTTCCCACATTCATTCCCTATGAGCAATTTTAGGCCCCGCCCATACAAGCAATGAGCGCAAGTGATTACTGATGCGCTTTTTTACACGTAGAGCCATTGCAGACGTTCACCACTTGCGGTATGTCCTTCTCTGATTTTAGCTAAAAGGTAGCACTGTGTTTAGTTGTATTAACAAGAGAAAAAAAAAACGCAAAATAAGATCAATGTGAACTAATGTTAACCAATAAAAAACTTATTTTCTCTGAAAATACAGTATTTTCATCTGAAATATTTTATATCATTAAATAATCAATGTTTATCTATCATAATAATGTACAATATGCATGAAGCAAATAAATATTCCACAGTTTCATATTAATTATTGAAAATTGGTTAAAACGTACTGCTATTATCAACAACACCCTTCCTCATCACTGCCGCTCATGAGTCAAAAATCAAGACATGTTTGATATGGCAGGATTGTGTTCCTCACTATTGCCGCTCACGCAATAAAGGCTATTTTGGCTCGTAGTGGGCGGGGCTTAGTGCCTCAAGCAGGAATTCCGAAGGTAATGAGTGTACGTGTAAAAGGGCCTTAACTGCACGATGAACTAACTTTTTGTCTCTGTGTCTGTTTTCTATGACGTATAAATCGTATCAAACTTGTAAACCAATAGAGTGGACAGTATTCTATGACGTATAGATCGTCTCAAACTTGTTAGCCAATAGAGTGAAGAGTATTTAGTTATGTCACAGCATTTGATAGTCTGGTCCACCAATAGCAGATCTCATATGCCAATCTGCTCCCACACGGTGAGGTTGTGTGTCTGACTCTCCTCCTAATTTCTTACTCCCTCTATTTTCGGTGAGTATTTAAATTAATAATCTAGATAATTATTTCAAGTAAATCAGAGGGTCATATAAAGAAAGTAACTTCACTAACTAGGTAAGTGTCTCCTAGGTTACTAGGGTAGGTAAGTTACAAATTATCGTACAATGTCATATTTCGGTCATTGAAGAAAACATGATACAGCCATATAGGGCAATCATCTTTTTTATTAGGTAAGTATACATACCTATGCATAGTTTTTTATTATATGACTAAAGATGTGAAACAGAACAATAATTTGTAACATAGCCTATGTTCAGTAACTTCAATTGCTCCTTATCAGTCATATTGTCATAATAACGTAACATTATAATTAGTTATTTCACTTGGTCTCCATGATACCTGCAGGTATCATGGGTACCAATTGAAACAAGTAAGTAAGTAAGTAAAATTGCGTTTTAACGTAGAGCTTTCGACCTTTTCAGATCACATCACTCCGAAAATATCTAAAATTCTAAAAGTTAACAATTAAATAAAAGAATCTTAGTTATAACAGTAACTTATTTAACAAAAGTAAAAATCAAGTAATCAATAATTAAAAATAATAACTTAAAAGTTAATAATATGTATCGAAAAATAATATCTATAGAAAAACATCAATATCAATTAACAATAATAAACTATAGATCAGTAACAAAATTAACAGAGGCAAAAACTAAAATTTAGTTATACATTACTATCTCGTCAGTTATATAATGTACTAAGGTTTTGTGTATTATATATTAGTATTTACATTATAAAAGAAGTTAGATTTATAAGACTAATATTTACAAAGATATTTTACAGGAATATTTATATTAGCAACTTATATAATAATTGCATTCACCAATTGAAACAACGAATTAATTAATGTACGGTAGGTAAGTTTAAGGTATAGAGTTTAACCGTAGCTATAGAGGTTATTATTTCATGATTTAAAATGTGGATCGGCAAATATTAATTAAAAAATGCCGATACCAGTCATACCACCGATACTATTAAAAAATCTTATTTTTATCAAAAATTCACTTATTACATCTTTTATTGCTTCAGTTTCTATTGTTAAGAAAATATACGATGAATATCATCATGACTAATTGATTTTGTTTAAAGTGTCTTCTTAAGATTAACGGCAGCAGACAACAATAAACTGAAAATGAAACATGTTCAGACAGGCAACTGAACCAATTATGACAGACGTACGTATTAGGATTATAATGATTAAATAGATGGTAATAATTACGATTCTGGTTAAATTGTTATAAGTAAGAAATTATTAAGTTTTAAAAACGTGATTTAAATATATAAATCATAAACTCACATACCGTGGCATACATAAGTTTGTAAACAAAATGGCTGTATATTCCATAGGTATATTCCAAACAGACTCGGACATGTATCAAACTTTTACTAAAACGGTTATATATAATAAGTCGTTACTATTCAATGAATATAAGCAGAGTATTAAAAATATTGGTTGAATTAATCAAATTAATCATGTTTTGGATTATAAACGATGATTACAATACTTGAAGCTTATTTATATTATATTTAAAAACAAACTGGACAAAGCCACGAAAATACCAATTCATTACATCCGGTTTCTTAGTACTACTCTACTCATACGTCATCGATGTTTTCAACCAATAGCGGTGCACATTTATGGTCATAAGAACATTGAATATAAGTATTTGGTAGCTCATTGGTAGATAATAGATTGTGCATACATACGAAGTATGTACATTATACGGTACATATCAGACTCGCCGAATCTGATACTATTGTATCTAATTCGGTACATTTAATATATAGGTAAACAAAATAATAATAATGTGTAATTAAAAAATATCAGTGTATCGGTATCAGGAGTATTGGAATATCTGTGATTTTTAAGTATCCCAGTCAGTAAAAGATGCATGAAGTTGTGAAGTTTATCCGGCGACTATTGAGAATTTGAAATTAGTCTCCTGAATTATCCGACGACAATTTTCTAATTAATTCTTATGTTTACATGTAATTATTGGAGAGTATTTTGAGATTTTTGGCTATTTTGGAGAGAAATTAGGAAATATTTGGAGAGAAATTGCACCAAGAATTGAATATCTGGAGACTGATTGTAAATGCTCTGTAGACTGGTAAGTATCGGTGTATCAGTATCGGCAGATTACCAAAACCTAGTATCGGTCTCGGCAATAATTATGGTATCGGTACAGCCCTAGTTGAAACTTTAATTTATATTTCAAATATTACATGCTATTCCTACCTAGAGTTCTTCCTTTTCGACGATTAAAAAACTGTATAATTTATTACTTCAACTGTATATTTAATTAGTGTGTTGAAATAACCATTTTATATGTTTATCTAGGTATATTCTTTGTTCTATCTTATATGATCGAATATGTAGTAACTTCTCGAACTCAGATATTACGCAAGGTAGGTACTACCTAGTAAAGAAAACTAATTACTGAAAAATTATATGTAATTCAAAAGATTGACATTTTACTATCGGTTGAGTAATGAGATAACTGTATTGAACCACTCTCTATCTCTCATCAATGAAATTATTTACCTTATTTAATGAAAACGATTAGGTTGTTACATACCTACATACTCTTTTAGCCATTGGTTGTAGCGTAAGTTCTGAGTTATTGGTCGGTTTTAAATTTTTGATCGTATTAGAAAAAACTAAGGATACAGTTTAACATTCTAAGTGGTTATTTTATTCTGCAGACTGGTTGAATGTAACAATTAGATGCATAAACTAAAAAATCCATATCCGATGGTTTTTCTATTAAATGTCACCGTCACGCTGAGCACTCAAACGAGCGTGACACGCTCGTTTGAGTGATCTGCAATATCGACCAATTTCATTGCGCAATCTGTTGATAGCGCAACCATCGATTGATTCTGGCACGTTCAAATGATATGACTTTTTTTAGTTTGAACATCAAATTGGCACATTTGATCGCGTATAATGTATATCAATCGATAGCGCAACCATCGATCAATTTTTACGCTTTCAAATTATATGATTTTTTTAGTTGGTGCATCAAATTGGCACATATTATAACGTAAATCAATCGATGCATAAACTAACAAAATCCATGTCATTCAAACGCGCAACAATCGACTGATTTATGAATTATTAAATATAAAAAAAGTATTTAAAATTATTTTTCCAGTAGAAACAAGACAAATAATTAAATGCATAAACTAAGAAAATCCAAATCATTTGAATGCGCAGAAATCTATCAATGGTTGCGCTATCGATCAATTGCTGCGCAAACTATTGATCAATAGATTGCGCAGCGAAATCGGTCGATATCGCAGATCACTCAAACGCGCGTGACTGCCGTGACATAGGTATTAGGGTCAAGCAGGTAAATTGCGGCCTACTAACTAACTGCGGCCTCTAACATCAGATACGTCATCTCTTCAAAACACTCGTTAAAAACATAAAGTAATCCATGTTTTAAAGTATGGACAAAGTCGCCAGTATATTGGCGACTTTTGAGGGGTTAAATAAGTTGGAAAACCTGTAAATAACAAGTAAATCACTCCTAAAATAGTCTCAAGAGATACACATGCATCAGGCATGAAGAATGAGGATGTTTCCAAGTGTAAAATCTACACTAGGAACTCAAATTTCTCATTTAAAGTATCTTAAATGTGGCGACCTGGATTCATTTTCACACTAAACTGGCAACTTTCCTGCCACACATTAAAACATGGAAAGTAATAAATTATAGCATGCACTGCGCTGATTTTGATAGCTAATATGCAACATTTTAATGTAATATCGGTTCAGATTGTTTTAGAGACTCTCTTGAGAGGGCCGCAATTAAAAATTAAAGGGCCGCAATTGACTTGCGTGACCCTTCCCTACCTAACCACAAATCATATTATTCACATAGCCTACTTAGAAATCAATGCTATTTTTAAGATTTTCCTGTCACGCCATGGTCATGCCAAAGTAGTTTCTATCAGCTGATTGCCATTTGCCATATCCTATATGTTATTTACTGTATCCTGACCATACAATTTAGGCATGTTGCCATGTTACTGTGCCCTGATTTGCATTATGATTTTACTAGTAGATACCTAAAGAAGATAATTTTTGCACAATAGCCATATTCCCCACTTACTTTCTTTTAAAATATGGACTCGATACAAAACTATTATAGTTTCCAATAATGTCCTCCTTTAAATTTCACCACTCTTTCATTTTATTTTACGTGACGCAAGATGCAATCATGCACGTGACGTCACTTTACCCGACTCACATTATAAAATAATTAATGTTTCTCTTGTAAGTACTTAAGAAGAAAATTATTTATAAAACAATTACCTAATAATTTTCCCCTAATATAACTAACAACACTTGTCCTTATGAATAGGTTTAAGTTTAGGGTTGCCAAATTCGACCAATTTCAATTAAGGACGTTGTGAAATTAATTATACTGAACAGCTAAACATGGAGAAAAATCAAATCAAACTATGAGCTTCCTTTTCTGTTATCCTTTAAAGGTCCTCTCCAGGCTCCGGAGAAAAATGAGTTTATTACATAATATTATAGAACTAAGGTCTACGATCATTATTCCGCAAACCGCATACAATTCGGTTCAGTATATATTTTACTATTTACTTTCAATAAAGTTTTTTAATACTCTGTGAGCAACAATCGAGCGAATCTCCACCTGACGCTGAGAAAGAAGATTGTACACTCTTTCCCTACAAACAACGGTCTGTCGATTCGATGGAACAATTCATCGATATACGTTGTTTATAGGGTTGTTTTGATTTCAAATTTAGATTTTTAAACAAACAATGCGTGTTTGGCCTTCTTCTAAGATATTAATTGTTTCTAAAAGTATATAAACGTTTCTATAATAAAGTTATCCAAATTTAAACCTTTAAAGGAATAATAAATAGATTTATTGAACCAAATACCTAGTTGACAATCAAAACAAATGGTGTACATTCTTCTTCTTTACACTGAAACTTAGAAAGTCGGAAGTAAAATAGGTTTTGTAGAGTTTGGATTATAAACATCTTTAACAGCATATAAAATTAGAAATATGCTATCAAATTTTATGGGGTTTGCAGTAAAATGATAAGAAACATTAGCCTCGTTGATTTAAGCAATAAAAAAAAATTGCTTGGAGGGGACCTTTTAAATTCCTATCCAAGCAAAATTTTTTATTGGTTCAATCAACGAGGCTAATGTTTCTCAATTTTTTTCTGCAAACCGCATCAAATTCCATAGCATATTTTCAATTTTATATATGCTTTTAAAGATTTTTATAATCAAAACTCTACAATACCTATTCTACTTCCGACTTACTAATTTTCAGTCTGAAGAAAAAAGAATGTACACTATTTGTTTTGATTGTTAAATTGGTATTAGGAATAATAAATCCATTTAATATTCGTGTAAAGGTATAAAATTGGATAAACTTACAATAAAATCGTTTATATACTTTAGGAAACAATTAATATATCATGAACGAAGGCCAAGAACTCATTGTTTGTTTAAAAATCTAAATTTAAAATCAAAACAAAGAGTGTACAATCTTCTTTCTCAGCGTCAGATTAGTGATTCGCTCAATTGTTGCTCACAAGTCACAGATCGAGTATAGAAAACTTTAAAAGAAAATAATAAAATATATACTGAACCGAATTTAATGCAGTTTGCAGAATAATGATCGTAGACCTTAGTTCTATAGTATTATGTAATAAACTCATTTTTTCCGGAGCCTGGATACGACCTTTTAAGGGAGGGTGCGGGTAAAATCAAACATTTGTTAATATGTGTTTTAATGGAATCAGAATATTTAATTATGTATGATTACATACTCTGTTCATCTGAATAATACTTATTAAAGAAAAGAAAATTTAATTTATTTTGAAAAAGCGCCATCTAGTGACAAATAGCATAAGCTTTTCTCGAGTCATTGCATGACGCCATCTTGCTGTGATTTCACAAACGTTGTGCAAAAAAACTTTAGTATATCTGCGAGTGATATTATTAATTATAACTCTAAAAATACTTTATTTGTTAGTATATTGTATATAAATCACAAATTTATTTATTTATTGCTTACTTGGGAAGATAATCAGACATTCTATAAACGTTCATGAAGATTGTTCAGGAAATATTTAATGTAAACAGCGCCATCTATGAGATGATCGCATAAGCTTATGTTAACTAATAAAAACCCTATTTTCTCTAAAAATAGTGATTTGAGAAGAAACATTTCATATCCGTAACTAATCATTGTTTATCTATGATATTATGAAAAAATATTTGATATGAAAATTAGACGCACCCCCCTTTAAAGGTCCTCTGCAGGCTCCGGGAAAAAATGAGTGTAAATAAAATTATATAAAAGTTTCTATAATAATTAAGTTAATCCAATTATATACCTTGACACGAATATTAAATTCATTTATTATATACTTAATTGAATTTAAGATCTTTATACACCACACTAATTGGTTAACTAGTTAATTATGAATATTACGTGCCAATATATAAATATCTTGAATCTTTTAAGGAATTAAAACAATATAACGTACGAACAGCGAAAAGATACTCCTATAGATTTGGCTTTACCAAATTATTCCAAAATTATTTGTTTATATAGAGATACGTATGTTGATTCCATTTAAACACATATTAGCAATTGTTTTATTTTACCCGCGGTGCCGTGTGTCGTATTGACAGTTCTAACATTTATATGTTGTATTATTTGTATGTGCTATATAGCTTTACTATAAATATTAAATCGATAAAAGTTTCATGTAATGGTTTTGTTATGGTTACCTTCTGAAAATAGTTACCATGTGATGTTGTTACTTCCCTGTCCTATGTACACATGTGGCCGTGTATTACCGGTCACAAGATTGAAATATGTGTAGGTTTATATTAGGCCTAAATTAAAAAAAAATCATAAAGGAAATGTAATGATGTATAAAATTATTCAAAAAATATTATCCATTTTCTTCTCAAATATTCTCACATTCAGATTAATAAATCAAAAAATTGATCGAATAAGAGAATTAAGTTTAACATTAGGTCTTAATGAGTAATTTCGAGCAACGTTTTGGAACAGAATGTTACCAAACAGGATGTCCCTGTTCTTGTGGTTGACGTATGACGTCTAATGGTGCGTTCCCGTGCTGAAGAACTCAAAGAACGTTCCTTCAAGGTACGAAGTACGGTCCCTCGGTTAGCGTTCCCGTGCAACCACTTCAATGTGTACGATTCCGTGGTTTAGGAATTGATATCACTAATTAATTAGGGATATTAATAATCACTAATTTGGTTTGGTTGGTTTAATTAATCATCAATTAATCTCAAAACATGTAATATTATGTCAATTATGAATTTTTTTAATTTACAAATAAGAACAGGTGTTTCTCCCACCCTATTCGTTTGTTTTTTACGTTTATGACGTCACGACTACCAAGAGGGACAGCTCGACGTACTACCTACCGTGTCGTCGAGTTCCACGAACTTGACGAACGTTCTTCATCACGGGAACGGTTGGTTCTCGTAGAATTGAGGGATGTCCTTCGACTTCTTCATCACGGGAACGCACCATTAGCCTCTTTGTGCATCTTTTTTCGACCATCTCCGCACTATGAAAGCCGGCTGTAATTCTCAAGACCATTCAGTTCGAATGTACATCTCAACAAGTGAGGTTTAAGCTGTCCCTTGGAGTCTCTAAGAATTGTGATATTGAGTCAAAAAGTTATGGAGAATAACGAAGATACAAAAGTGAGTTTTACAATTTCTTATTGTCTGGATGTTCACTTCTTTATTTAGATAATGTTCTCTCCATGTTTGTATTTTGAGATAAAGCGAAGGCAAAGAGACATACTTTTTCATATTTGTCCAATGCGGAATTTTTTGGATGAACAAGAATGGATAGATCAGTCTGTTAGTATTCATTTATCATCATCATTCATTTATCAGGAAAAGTATACTTGAATAATCTTAAAACCATGAAATAAATCTGTTTTATAAATTTTAAAATATTTTATTGTACGTTTTCTGATCACTTGCGCTCATCCATTTCCACCATGGTACCACCCATCAATAAAATCGTTACAATATTCACAAAAATGAATAAATCTTTATGAAAATTGAAATGTGGGTGGAGAAAGGTTCAAAAAAACAAAATGATACCTGAAAGAAAACTGTACTTTCAATTAATGTTGAAATATACGAATTTAAAGTTGGGTTGACTTTTTCGTGGGTCATCATGTATATGAATCAAGATCTGATTCTCTAACCTTTCTATTCTCCAACAGGACAAATAAATGGATGCGTACTCCGTTAAAAAACTTCAGAGGAAAATAGTGGAAGAAATTAATAAGTGCAGGGATGTAGGTGATATTAACTTTATCATAATGCATAATAGTGAATTTTATCTCTACTCCTTTCTAAAGAAGAGTGCTGGTGACATGACTAGAGTCGTACAAATGGCTCCATCTGGCATGACAAATAATTTTGCAGAAGGAAGACCAAAACTATTTCAAACTGCAGTAGAAAAGAGTACAACTACTTTGGAATCTGTTTATTATAGAGGAACAAACATAAACTATTCACTACTGAATGCTATTGTAAAGTGTAAGAATTTGAGATGGATTCAGTTATTTGGTAATTTGGTACTTTCTG
The DNA here is from genome assembly GCA_947561585.1 of Caprella mutica. Taxonomy (NCBI): domain Eukaryota; kingdom Metazoa; phylum Arthropoda; class Malacostraca; order Amphipoda; family Caprellidae; genus Caprella; species Caprella mutica. The sequence goes on from CANNZV010000715.1 coordinate 190,705, forward strand.
AAGAAGTACCCGAAACCTTTCATAACTTTCAACCTAGGAAAATTACTTTGGATGGGAACTTCCATTGCCCTCATGTTCCCGATCTGTTCTTCAGCGAAACTCTACATAAATTTTCAGTTTATTACAGTACCATCAAGGGGTTCGAAAACGAACTTGCCACCAAATGTTCTAAACTCAAAAGGCTCAATATCAACATGGAGTCAGAAAGAGAGGACATACACAATGATCAGGTAGTAGATTCTGTACTGGAATGGGTAGAAATATTTAAACACCACGAAACTTTAGAGGAAATTCACATCACGCAATTAAACCCGTATATCATTACCTCTCTTCATGAACCTCTAATTGTGTTGGTTATGTCAATTACAGAAAATGGAATACGTAGGATACTTTTTACTGATAATTCTTTTGTTATCCTCGTAAGTATAATTAGATAATCATTTGTTTCTTTGAATATTAAAATGTGAACTAAAATTATGAAGAAAGAACACTAAAGTTTATTCAAATGACCTCTAACATCACTCCATGGTTACCTACTACAACCTTCAGTTTTGTGTTATTTTGTCTGAGTAATAATATACTCTTTGTTGTATTAATTATAGCGAAAATATTGTCACTCATTCTTTTGAACTCTTAATAACAATTAAATGAATAATAAAGTTTCATTTCACAATATTCATCCAGTAAAAAATCATTGTCTGTAAATACGTGACCGGACAATTGCCACCCCCGGACAATTGCCATCCCCGGACAATTGCCATCCCCGGACAATTGCCACCCCCGGACAATTGCCACCCAAATATTTATAATCAGGCCTCCTAATTTTAAAAAATGGTGATAAATTATGTATATTATTTTTGTACGATTAATTACTAATTGTATACATTATAAGATAAAAAAATTCATTCCACATTAAATATTTTTTTATAAAATTAATTATTCCCATAGTTGATATAATAAATTATATGTTGTTTTCATACGAATTATTTCCATTATTCAATTGATTATGTCCTTACTAAATTAAAAATATCTTCCTTTATCAATACTATCATTAATAAACAAATATCCATATTCTAGGATATCTATGAGTAGTGATGCTCATTGGCATATAAGCAGTCATCCCGTACAGATCTTAATGTGATAAGTTAGTGCAGTTTCAAATTGACTAATAATATGTGAAAAAGGTAATTGGCTTAAAAATCTAGATGCGTGGTGTTTAAGAAAATCTATCAGTCTAAATCCTAAAAATGTTATAGACGAAGGGAATTAAACAGTTTTGAATCGTTCTAAAGAAGTGGTATAAAGTATTCGATACCATAAGATTTAAAAAGTATAAGCACATTCAGAAACCGAATAATAATATTTTTATATCTTATAATGTATATAATTAATAATTAATCGTACAACAACAATATACATATTTTATCACCATTTTTAAATGTAAGAGGCCTGATATTAATTATTTGGGTGGCAATTGTCCTAGCACCCTGTATTAAGGTATATTTTCAGCTTATTTTTTATTACTGTTTTGAAGGCTTTGCTGTATTCGTAATTTAAAAAAATAACAATTATCAGTGGTACCTCTTCATTCAATATAATTTGCTAAATTTAGCTATTCATTCTGTTTCTGTAATATATTTGTACTGTAATTGTGAAAGTAGGTCCTGTGAAAATAAAACTTGTGATGGTATTACTTGTATTTTATTCTCATCTCAAATATTTCATACTTGTAATATTTTCTGCTAAATATTTGTTTCAGTTTATTTATGAATAAAGAAATGAACACAAGAAGTTGAGATTTTGGTATCTAGATATTTTGATTTAATGAAGTTGGTTAGTTCATTGTTACTATAACTGGATATTTAGATTGGAGCAATGTTTCGAATTCCGATATTGTCTTCTCATCGAAGTCAATGCCAGTCCTATACTATCTAAGAAAAGAGTCTCCTCATGATGTTAATTCATCAAATTACAGTTTTCTACTTTTCTATTATTTTCAAATCTTGCAAATTTGTCTTCGTGTACCCAGACCAGTTTTAAAATATGTACGGCATTAGAATTAATGAAGTTTCCTTTAGAAAAGGGAAATTAGTATAATTTTCAAAAATCATTGCGGATAGATACACTTTTCTTGTCATCACTACCTTCACAAGATACACTGGATCTTGTTTGAAATTCACGAGCCACCATATTTCAATTTTTGTTAAATAATAATAATTATTATGTAGTTTATGAATATATTTTTTTATTTTAAGAGAAATGAAAAATAATGAGATATAAATAAATGTATATATGAGAAACTAACAAAACTTAACCTATAAAGACACAAATAGAAATAAAAAATTATTATTTAACATACAATGTCAATATCGACTGTTAAGATGATAGTGTCTCATACTGATAGTTCTTGATATTTTTTAATCTGATACTGACACTCTCTCTACAGGAGCGTTTCCGACATTCCCATTTGAAGCCTCTGTCATTTATCATAGTTATTGAATGTTCTTCTCTGCATACTTTAGATGTTGGAATAATTTCATATTCTTTAAATATCTTCACGCTTTCTTCTTCACTAAGTTTGAGAAGTTTCTTGAGTCTAAAAGAAGCCATTTTTGAAGGATAATAAATTATACAAATTTCTCTCACGATTGTCGTATAAAATTCTCGTATCTAAACTACTGAATTTTTTGTTTATATAATAATTACTATCATTTTGCAAATTTTCATATTGAAATATGGTGGCTCGTGAATTTCAAACAAGATCCGATACACTTGTGGCATATCATTGGCTTGTTGTTGAAGGGATATACTTTGTTATAGTTTTCTTCTCCAGGTATGTAGATGGTTTATTGCAACGGTTGATGGGTCTCGAGGTCTTATGAATGGAGCTAGTGCAATGCTATTGGTGTTGTAGTGTTCTGAGAGCCAGGTTCCAAATTCAGGTAGGTTGCTTTCAACAGAGAAGTCAATGTGTTTGACGTACATAAGGCCTCTGGTTGTATTGAAAGGAGCGTAGGGTGACACCTTGCATGGAATCTCTTCTATTTCTGTTATAGATGTCATATGTTTTTCATAACTATTGTTCGACATTCCTATGATTATTTTTGCTTTTGTTGATACTGAAGATGCGTTTGGGTTTCTCGGAGGTTTTGCGGATTACTTTTTCTTCAATCAAGAAAGGATTGACAGAGCGCTTCGAATATCCATCAAGGAATTCGTATAACCGGGATGGGTTGATTGTTCCAAATTGGTCGTTGACTGGCAATGGAGTGAATCGTCTTCTGTTAGTTGGTTTGCTTTTCTTGGTAGATGCACTGTAGTTTGTTCTGGACTTTGGCTATTAGTGACTTCAGTTCATGCTGTTGTTCTATTGAGTGTTGCAGTTCACCGACGGAAGGGAGGGATACAAGTTGGTCATGGATTGAAGCTAGCAAGTGGAACGAGGTTGTGGTTGAGTCATCTGCTGCTTTTTACCCTTTCTAGGTGATTAAAAAGGTGAATTTGTGGGAGATGTGCTCTCCTCTCTACCTCTTACAGACATTTCAAATGGAAGGGGCCTCAACTAATTTAACAGAGTTACAAAAAGTTATGATTCGATGACAAATATAAATAAGAAAAATTCCCCAAGATGCTTGAGGGGAGCCCCGTTAGTTATACCACAAATAGAAATTCACTAATAATGATTATAAATATGATTTCTATAAAGATGAAAAAAGTTGGTAAATAACAGTATCACCACGAGAAGGTGGGGTCTCCTGGGATAGAAGTACTACAATTGTAAATACCTATAAGCCCTATGTATCAAAACCTTGTCCTTTTTCCGCAATACCTATGTTTTCGGTCGAAATAAACAACTTAAATATTCTGATACCATACCAATTCACAAAAGGTACGGGAAAACTTTGTTCTCAAAGTTGAAATTTATACCTAACCTCAAAAGATAGTGCTCGTGAACCCAGAAAAGCTACACTGTGCTTTACAACCTAATTGAATTATATCACAGGAATAACAATTTTCAATGAAACCAGATAACTTTATATAATAAATTTAATACAATTTTCAAAATAAGAGCATAGGTAAATAGATATGGAAAATATGGAACATTTTCATTTCTAAATTTAACAGATTTGTTATTAGAGTGGAGATATTTGAGCAGATAATTTATTAATTAGGATACTTCATTGGAATATATATTAATAAGGTAGGAAGAGATATAAAATAAATTAGGGTAAGTTCTTGGACATCGGACTCTTCGACCTAGGAGAAATTTAACCCATAATTTGGTTTCCATGATACCTACAGGTATACTGAAACAAGTTTCAGTATTTTTCTTCTATGATCGAAAACAGTTCAGCATCTAGAAACTTAACTCTACGCAGAAAAAGTTAGTAAATTAGGGTTTCAGAAATCAACGTTCACCTTTACTCTTCAATCATTTTTTTATTCAAATCTCTCCCATCCATACTTTATCCTACTAATATATCCTATACTAAACTCTGTTTCTTGATTTTTATTCTACAGCCTTTATACTATTTATTACATCTGTCCTTCCAAATCTTCAAGGTCTTTCTTCCCCCCAATCTGCAACGTCCTTTTCCCATCCCTCCTCAAATCTTCAACGTCTCCCCCTCTACCTCTTCCCTAACATGGTGGCCAGTATCGCCATCCTCACATACATTCCCCCCTCTGCCTGACGGAAGTACGCTGCCTTGGGGTCCGTGTCCACCTCGGGGGAAATTTCCTGGTTGCGGGGGAGGGGGTGGAGCACCCTCATCCTGTCCTTGGACAGCTCCAACAGGGCGGGGGTCATGGTGAAGTGACCGCAACACTGGAGGTGGTACAAAGATAAATGGTATTAGTTTAGGATAATAAAATAATGACTTCCTGTAAATAAGAAATAGATTTATAGATTAGGAGCTACATGATCTGGAATAAAATCTAGAATAAAAGAAATATGCCGGAACTCATAGCAATGATTATGATACACTCGTTTAATATGATCGAAAATGGGGAACTGTCCGATAAAACAGAAAAAAGCATATTGTCACAGCCCTAGCACTAAACCAAAACTTAAAATGCATTTAAAAAGTGCCCACCTTCTTGTATTCTTCTTCAGTATCGAAGCGACTGCGCTGTACCCTAGTCATGTAAATGACGTCACTGTCAGCCATAGCAGCCTCCAAACTTTGCATTTCTTCCTGTTGAATACCTCTTCCAGTAACGTAATTGGTGACGTCATCAGGCATCTCCAGACCTTTTATTGCGACGTACCTGAAAGAAATTGGAGTTAATTTTATATTTTAAATCTCAACTTCAAAGGTTAACTTAGAGATTGTCAAAACAGAGATTTAGGATTCAAATACTGACCTAAGTTTGACGTCATACAGAGTAAGGAGCTTAGCCAAAGAATGCACAGTTCTGCCATGCTTCAGATCCCCCACCATGGTCACCACCAAGCCATTCACGGTACCAATCTCCTCTCTGATGGCAAAGACATCCAGCAAAGCCTGTGTCGGGTGCTCCCCAATGCCATCACCAGCATTCACCACAGGGCATCTACTGACGACAGCTGCCTTCTCTACAGCTCCCGGTTGAGGATGTCTAAGAACCACCAAATCAGAATAGCTCGACATCATCCTCATTGTATCTTCAAGAGATTCTCCTTTGCTGGTGGAGGAAGTTGCAGGATCTAACGGCAACACGCTCGCTCCAAGTCTAGAAGCAGCTGCTTGGAAACTGCACCTTGTACGAGTTGACTCCTCGTAGAAGAGGGTTGATATAACCTTGCCCAGGAGAACGTGGTTCAGAGTTCTACCTCTGATGACACACGATTTATACTCTGAAGCAACAGTGAAGAGGTGATTCAACTCGTCTTTGGTGATCTGAGTAACTGTGAGCAAATGTTCGCTTTTGATTATTGTGAGCAGGTTTCCAGGTGAAGTAATGCCGTTAGTGTGATCAACGTCTAGTCTCATTTTATCCATAGCCTTGCAGACAAGAGATCCATTACCAATTCTAGGAGTTACTTGAGGAGTAACTCTAGCAGGAGCTGGCTCAGATACAGTGATAGACAACTCTGACATATTCGGGAACTCGGGATATTTCTTACGTAAGTCTTCACCATTACCTGGTGAAGAAAGAACTTGTCCATCAACGTACGCTACTTTGCCTCTAAGAACGACTCTTTGGACAAGTCCAGTTACTTTCATTCCACCAAATGGTGTCCAGCCTGCTTTGCTTTGACCTCCACTGCTCGGAATAGTCCACTCAGAATCGAGGTCAACTTCGATATAGGTGTTTTCTTGAGGTGGAAGATTGAAGATTCGCCGTGGATTATGGTGAAGTCTATCAACCAAGTCATCCATAGACAATCTTCCTTGCTTCACAGCAGTTAGAAGTAGAGGAAGCATAGTTTCCAAACCAGGGAAACCAGGTGGTGGGTTTTCAGTAGATTTCTCTTCGATGGTATGTGGTGCGTGGTCTGTGGCAAAGCAATCAATGATGTCCAAATTATCCCACAGAGCTTTTTGATCTTCTTTCGTTCCTAATCTTGGGCACACTCTTCCCTTTCCAACTAAATTGGGTTCATCATCTCGCGTCAGGAAGAGATGATGTGGGCAGACTTCGCAAGTCACAGGATATCCCATAGACTTAGCAGCTTTGATCATAACCATCTCCTCAGCCCTGGCCACGTGACAGATATGGATTGAGCGAGGAGAAGACTTGTCTCTTGCCAGTTGTGCCATCATCAGTACAGCGGCAGCCGTCTTTTCTTCAGCATGTACGCATACTGGAACGTTAGCAGGCCAAGAACGTAGGTGATCCAGCCAAATGGACGTGTCTGTTAGAGTCAGATCACTGAAAGTCTGATTTAGGTACATCTTCAACGCTACAGCTTCTTGCGCAAGTGCAGGAAGTGTGGAGGAGTTCGTAGAAGAGGCTCCGACAAACAGTCCGTAGTCGCATCTTGCACCCTTACTCGCGCATTCTTGGGCAAGTTTCAGTGCATCAGCATTGGTAATTGCGGGGAGAGTATTGGGCATTGCCAAGATAGTGGTTACCCCTCCAGCTAAAGCCGCGGCAGTACAACTCATCCAGTCTTCTTTATGAGTCATTCCAGGATCCCTAACATGAACGTGGCAGTCTACAAGGCCAGGTAATTTCACAATTCGGTTGGATGTGATGCAATCTATGTGGCTTTTCACTTTTGGGGATAATCCTACTCGCATAAGAGCCTCTACGAGAAGTTTAGCACATTTGATGTTTGTTATCAGAGGTACAGAATAGTCAACAGCCATTCTACGCGTTTTGTATCCATGTGACACGAAAGAGGAGACTCTTCTAGCTCCTCCATCTCTAATAGGCAGATTAATCACTAGATCAAACTCCTTACGTGCCAAATAGTCATTCATGGAGCTAATACCTTCTTCCGTAGGGGTTTCTCCAATGTGTTGATAGGCCCACTCTACAGGTTCAACCGGTATATCATGGGTATTGTAGAAATCAGCCGTACCTGTTGATCCATAGAGTTTGTAACCCATATCAACCAAAGCACCGACTGACTTTAAAAACTCAGCCTTGTGACTGTAACTTCCGATAGAGAGCAAGATGGATCCTTTGGGAAGAGCGAAGCCTGTCGATATGATAGCTTTGAGGTAAGCCTCGTACCTGTTCTCTCCAAAACAAGCCACCTCTCCAGTGGAAGCCATCTCCACTCCTAGAGTCACGTCAGCTCCTGCCAGTCTGGAAAAGCTAAATTGGGGAACTTTGACCCCTACTCTGCCACAACCTTTCAGGACATCCACAGGCGTCATGGCTTCACCAACTATAGCACGTGTGGCACAAGCCACAAAGTTGAAGCCAAGGGTTTTACTGACGAAAGGGAAGGAGCGAGAAACTCTCAAGTTAGTCTCTATAACTCTCAACTGATTGTCTTTAGCTATGAGTTGCATGTTGAAGGGGCCTGTGACTTCTAGGGCTTTACCAATGGCGGCACAGATGGCTATGATCTTGTCCAGCGTCTCTTGGTTCAGATCTTGAGGAGGTGTGACAAGAGTGGCATCTCCAGAATGAACTCCTGCATTCTCCACGTGTTCACTGATTGCAACACAAAGAAGTTCACCATCCAGAGCCACGGCATCAACGTCTATTTCCTGAAGATTTAAAGAATAAAAAAATGATAATTATGAATGTTCGAATATCTAATTGGATTTCGAACATTATTTAGAATATTTCTTTCAATCAAAATGCAGCATAACTAATTTGACTTAATTTCAATCTAACCTTGGCCTCCAAGATGAACTTTGAGATAACCACAGGATTGTCATTAGAGACTGCCACAGCTTGCTGTAAATAGTTCTCCAGATCTTTGTGGCTGTTAGCGACGTTCATGGCAGCGCCGGAGAGAACGTACGAAGGACGCACAAGGCAGGGAAAGCCGACCTCATCGCAAAAGTCGCGAGCTGACTTTATGTTCGTGAGTTCCTTCCACCTAATGAAAATTTAAGTAAATAATTTAGCTCCAGTGAAAGAAAAACGTAGATATTAGCAACGAGTTTCTGTGATAATAAACTAATTAAACTTTGAAAGTAAAATTAATCAATTTCTAATATTTTTTAATAACAGATACTCTTATTCTTCTGACATATCGGTTTTGCTACGATTTATCGGACGGTTCCACATTTGTGGACATTGTGAAAAGTTAAAAACTTACTTTTATAGATTTTTTCTCCCGTGTCAGAAGATGTGAAAGGGCCCATAAAGGGCCGTACATACGTAGGTTTTTTTTTTAAGTCTTACCACCAAACTTTAAAAACCCTACGTGTGTACGTCCCTTAAGATCGTTATCAGTACACTACTTACCTCGGCTGAGATATATTAATACCATCCAACATTCTGGAGAACTTGAATCTGTTCTCCGCCCCATCGATACTTTCCGGCGCTGTGCCCAGAATTCTAGCTTTTTCCCTGTGAAGAGCCATTGCGATGTTGTTGGGGAGTTGTCCACCGACACTCAAGATGATACCTATGGGGTTCTCCATCTCATATATATCCATAACCACCTGAAATAATATATATTAACTTTTGTTCTATAGAAACAAATAAGAACGTTGAAAGATATTCAAGTCTAATCGAAGATTCTATTTTATTGTAGCTTATATATTAAAAACCTAAGTTGAAGAAAAATAAATAAAGAAGAATAAAAAAATAAATAAAGAAAAATAAATAAATATAAAAAATTTACACTGGGATATACTAAAAGTCAACAGATATATTATAGCTATTCTTTATAATTCTATGTATTCTTTGTATTTTAAATTTAATCGTAATATAATGTTCCCATGAATAAAGTATGTGGAATTTATTATCCAATTCGCTTAGCAACCGTCGTTTGAAATTAGTATTAAACAAATAATAATTTAATAAACTCAATAAAAACGATTCATATCGCTATATTAATGAATTAGAAAATGAGAACAACACTTAGTAAATTTATGAATTGAAGAAGAAAATTTTACAAGTGTTCAAAACCTCTAAAGAAAAATAAAAGAATGTTAACTCTTTTCGTAGTTTCACTCCCTCTGCAATTCATAAATTAATAATGAAATGGTAGCTAATATGTAGGGTTGTGACAATATGCTCTTAAAATCATAGGTCACAAGAATATCATAGACGAAACGAAATGGTATCAAATACTATATACAGCTAGTTTAGAACCATTCTCTTTAGTTCTCTTCGTCTATAATATTTTCAGTATCTATGATTTTGAACGCATATTGTCACAACCCTGGTAATATGTTTCTTTGACTGTAGGTACATTTAATAAGGTGCAGACTCACCTCGAAAGATATCTCATCAAAGTAGAGTCTGTCACACTCATCGTAGTCGGTGGACACAGTCTCCGGGTTGTAGTTCACCATGACAGTCTTGCGGCCCAAAGCCCTGAGTTGTCTCAAACACTGAACAGCGCACCAGTCGAACTCAACGGAAGAACCAATACGGTACACACCGGAGCCTAACGGCAAATATTGAATTAAGAGGAAAAATATTGAATTTAGAGGGAAAATATTGAATTTAGAGGAAAAATATTGAAATTGAATTCATAGGAAATATATCACAATTTAATACAAAAGGAAACATTTGGAAAATCTTCAATAAATTTTATTTAATTTAAGGTTGCCTATAATGTAGGTAAAATACCTATAAAATCTAAGAAGTAAGTAAAATACCTATAAAATCTAAGAAGTAGGTAAAAATACCTATAAAATCTACAAAGTAGGTAAAAATACCAATAAAATCAACAAAGTAGGTAAAAATACCAATAAAATCTACAAAGTAGGTAAAATACCTGTAAAATCTACAAAGTGGGTAAAATACCTGTAAAATCTACAAAGTGGGTAAAATACCTGTAAAATCTACCAAGTGGGTAAAATACCTGTAAAATCTGCAAAGTAGGTATAATTCCTATAAAATTTACGAAGTAGGTATACTATCTATAAAATCTACAAAGTAGGTATAATTATTAATTCCTATAAAATCTACTAAGTAGGTATAATTCCTATAAAATCTACAAAGTAGGTATGCTATCTATAAAATCTACAAAGTAGGTATAATTATTAATTCCTATAAAATCTACTAAGTAGGTATAATTCCTATAAAATCTACAAAGTAGGTATACTATCTATAAAATCTACAAAGTAGGTATAATTATTAATTCCTATAAAATCTACTAAGTAGGTATAATTCCTATAAAATCTACAAAGTAGGTATACTATCTATAAAATCTACAAAGTAGGTATAATTATTAATTCCTATAAAATCTACTAAGTAGGTATACTATCTATAAAATCTACAAAGTAGGTATAGTAGGTATAATACCCAAAAAATCTACAAAGTAGGTAAAGTAGGTAAAATATCTATAAAATCTACAAAGTAGGCATAGTAGTAATAGTACCTATAAAATCTACAAAGTAGGTACAACTTACCAATAACCATAGTTGCACCAGGTTCAGGTAACAGATCGTTACTGGTTCCGTTGTAGGTCAGGTAGAGGTAGTTAGTAGCAGCGGGCCATTCAGCCGCTACAGTGTCTACCTGTTTGACCACAGGTACGATACCTATCGAAGAATTTATAAATGAATATTAATTAATAAATAATATTAGAAGTAGTTTGGAAAATATAGGAGGGTATGTTAAGAATTATCGGTCAGTACTACATCTTCGGTCATACAAGAAAAAACAATATAAAAATTGTTATTAGATAGCACTGTGTAATGATAACAATTTTTATATCGTTTTTTCAGACCGATAATTCTTAACTTACCCTATGTTGAAAATGTGATTTAATAAGAGTAGGTTCACTTATACTTTTCATGCACTAACCGAATTCGTCTGCACTATCTCATAAAATGATCTTTTACTTTCTAAACGTACCTTTTAATCAAGCATGAGTTAATTCAACTTTTTAGAAGTTTTTATCTCATGACTTCTTTTCACCGTGTACTCACCACATTGCTGTCTCCTGGCTCTGACTCTCAATTCGTTAGCCTTCACAGTCTTGCCTATTTGCTTATCGGAGAATCCCAACTGCTTGGCCCTTCTGAGCAAGAGCTGGGGGAGGTCCTTATCCTCTACCGTAGCCTCCAACTCCTCGTACATACGAGTGATGTTCTGAAAGAGATGATAGAAGTCAGATAATCATTGAAAATAAATTACAAGTTCTGAAATATCGAAAGTTTCCTTATTTTTCATCTTATGAGAAAAAATAGACAAAATACCATTCAACTTTTATTTCAATTGGTAATTTTCCCATAACACCTCATGTATTATGGACATGATTGGAATAAAATGTTCAATAAGAATTTTAATATATTTTTCCTTTATTTAGCCAATCGAAGATAAAGAACCGTCCGATAAATACTTATTACCCTATCTTTTCCAAGAAGACAAACTTTTTCAAGAATTTACATTATTTTGATAATATTTAATTTTCAGAATTAAAATCTCAATTCCATTCTAAACCTTCAGAACATCTATCCAAATTAACCCAAATTCTTCCCTAAGCACTAACCAGTAACTTGTGCAGGAACCACTTGTCTATCTTCGTCAGTTCGTAGAGTTTGTCCATGGACCAGCCAGCCCTGAGAGCTGCAGCTAGAACCAACATCCTTTTGTCGGTTGGGGCGGAGAGTTCCTGCAGATATTGGGGAGGAGGGACTTTATTATAGCACTGTTAATCATAATCATTAGTTCAATATAGAGGTGCATGAAATAATTTCGGCGTAATATTGTGTGCAATTTTGAAATAGGTAGTAATGTAACTCAATAGATCGTAGCTATGATAGGAATATGTGTATCATGTATACTATCTATGATACGAATGTGTGTCAATGATATCTATTTAGTGGAGAACATATATTGGATCACTATCGCATATCTAATCATTAAAATATGAACATCACTGAAGTAAAAGTGAAACCTCTTCAACTGGATCTCTGATGTAAGGGTCAAAACCGAGTAGCTTTTCGTCCATCATGCGCATTGCCTTCTGCAAGGCCTCTTCGAAACTTCTTCCAATGCCCATGACTTCACCCACACTCTTCATGGAACTGCCAATCTGTAAAAGCAGGTACGGGACTTCATATACATTTATTCAATTAAAAGTATACGAGTAACTAAAAAAAAAACTATTAAAAGGCCTTACACACGTAGGGTTTTTTAAGTCTTTCCACCAGACTTTTTGCTAAGCTCCTCCTACTTTTTCCAAGAGAATATAAGAAAAACGATATAATAATTATTTATTTTAGTTGGTATCCAAGATACCTGCAGGTCAGTATCTATATGATACCAACTACCAAGTATATTTTATTATTTTTATTTGCGCCCTTTAAACAGAAAAAGTGCTTAAAAAACGGTGCAGGAAAAAAGCTACGATTGAATAAACTCTTTTGTTTTGTATATAGACTTAAATTAGGCGTTTTTCCATGCTATAATTTTGTTGAAAAAAACGCCTCGAGTGAAATAGACCTACGTTTTAGTACTCTCACCTTAGTGGATACTCTGCTGAACTTTGACAAGTCCCACCTAGGTATCTTGACGACACAGTAGTCAAGGGAAGGTTCGAAACAAGCTGTGGTGTTTACAGTAGCTGGGTTAGGTAGGTCCGGCAGCGCATTCCCCAGTGCTAGTTTGGCAGCTATGAATGCTAGGGGAAAGCCGGTGGCTTTGCTTGCTAGTGCTGATGACCGAGATAGACGAGCATTCACCTAGAACAAGCATGAACAAATAAGAATGTAGGTACCAATTTCATAATATAGCTGTTTCAAATTGATGTAATTAGAAAATTTAGGGCCGGTAAACTACTTTTCGGTTAAGGAATTCAGTATTCCATTAAAATTAAATAAATAGTTCTTCCATAATAACTAGGGTTCTGACAATATGCTTTTAAAATCATAGATCCAGAAAATATTATAGATAGATAATTATAGAATTTTCGAACAGTCCTAAACCAGCGGTATATAGAATTCGATACAGTTTCATGTCGTATCTTCTATGATTTTCTTCAAGATCTATGGTTATGAAAGCATATTGTCACAATCCTAATAATAAGACATAGCTACTTCATTAAGAATATTAGAGACGAACCTCAATGATGTAATAATCTTCAGATTTAGGGTTGAGTGCATACTGTATATTGCACTCGCCCACCACTCCCAGCCTCCTGATTACTTTGAGTGCAGTCGTTCTTAGAAGATTATATTCTCTATCCGTTAGAGTCTGAGAAGGAGCCACCACAATACTCTCTCCTGTGTGAATACCTAGAGGATCTAAGTTCTCCATGTTACAGACAGTGATGCAGTTGTCATACGCATCTCGCACTACTTCATACTCAACCTCTTTCCAACCCTGAAGACTTTTGTCGATGATCAGTTGCGAGGAGTGGGCGAAAGCGGAGGTAGCCAAAGTAGTCAACTGCGTGGGATTGTGCGCGAAGCCCGAGCCTAATCCACCGAGTGTGTACGCTGCTCTAGCCAGTACAGGATAGCCAATCTTGGCCGCTGCTTCAAGAGCCTTTTCTACATTGTCAACGGCACAAGAAGGAGCGACCTTCTCGCCAATATCTTGTACTAACTCTGCAAACATTTTCCGGTCTTCACTCAGAATTATGGAGTTGATTGGAGTACCTAAGATCTTCACTCCGTACTTCTCCCACACTCCTGCCTGCTCCAAAGAGACTCCGCAGTTGAGGGCCGTCTGGCCTCCGAATGTGAGAAGAACTCCATCAGGACGTTCACTCTCAATCACCTGCTGGACGAACTCTGGCGTAATGGGCGAGAAGTAGCACTTATCAGCTAAGCCTTTGGTTGTTTGGACAGTGGCAATGTTAGGGTTGATGAGCACAGTTGTTATCTTCTCTTCCTTTAGAGCCTTAATGGCCTGTGAACCAGAGTAATCGAACTCTCCTGCCTGACCAATAGACAGACCTCCTGAGCCCAAGATAAGAACTTTCTTGATTTTGTTCGTTTCGGAAGGTAAGAAAGGTTTAGGAACTGATAGAGGATGGTTGAATTTCAGTTGTTCAGTTAGCATCTCCGGTAAGTTCCAAGTTCCAGTATCAGTCTTTTTGGATGCGATTTCTATGAACAAGTCGAAAAGACATACCAGGTCTTGCGGTCCGGCACAATGTTCGGGATGAAACTGAACGCTGAAGAACGGTTTATTCGCGTGAACGATGCCTTCATTACTCGCGTCATTCTTGTTCACGAATAAAGTTTCCCATCCTGTTGGTAGTTCTTTGTCATCGACGGCGTAACCATGGTTCTGACTGGTGATGTAACACCTGCCAGTACCCGTATGAACACATGGCTGGTTGTGGCCTCTGTTACCGTACTTCATCTTGTAAGTCTTACAGCCTGCAGCAACTGACAATAACTGATGACCCAAACAGATACCAAATATTGGCTTGATGGCTGTTTTCATCAGCTTCCTAAGGTTTTGCACAGTCTTATTACACATTTGCGGGTTACCAGGCCCGTTAGATAAGAAGAGACCATCATAAGAGGTTTCATCAAGTGGATGGTCCCAAGGTACGACTGTAACTTCAGCTCCTCTATCCACTAGACACCTTATCTGGTTATACTTTATGCCACAGTCCACAGCTGTGATACGTGGATAACCCTTTGGATTGTAGATCTTAGAGGAAGAAGTGGATACCTCAGCTACCAAATTGGTAATATTTGGATCAGTGAGTTCAGGATCATCTAGATCATCAGCAACTATGCGTCCCAACATAGATCCCTCAGACCTGATCGTTTTAGTAAGTTCTCTTGTATCTATTCCATAGATTCCAGTGACCCCTTCTTGGTACATCCATTCATTGAGGGTTTTAACACAGGCCCAATGCGATGGGGCCTCGCATAGTTCACCAATCACGAGTCCTTGTACCCAAATCTTGGCGCTTTCACAACCACTGAGAAAATTTAGAAAAAGATTATTGTATTAAGGTAGAACTGCTATTTAGTGGATGAGTCAGGATGTTTCCCGTATACTGATAAGATTTTCTTTAGTTTGCCTTAAAATAGCCATCTGTTTTCTAAAACTGATTGTAGTTGATCGCAGGCTAAGAAAATTTGTTCACTATATGGGAACATACCAACTCATTCACTATGGAGGAGGTCGCTATAGAATTCTCCTGAATTTAAATTTCGAAGTAAGTTATTATTACAACTTTATTTGCTATATTATTCACCTAGGAATACCATAGCTGTCCACATCGAAGGAGGGCACACCATAGTTTCCCACAAGAGGGTAAGTCAGAACTAGAAGTTGCGAATGGTAGGATGGGTCAGTGAGAGCTTCTGGATAACCCACCATACCGGTCTGAAACACTAAAGTGAAAAGGGGGTATTGTTAACTTAAACGATAAATAATTGATAAATTATCTATAAAGTTAAAAATCTATCAATCTTTTGTAAGTACGTAGTATTAACACATTAGACTACGGTTAGTCCTTAGAAGGTGATACAGTTTCCATACCTACTTCTACTAGCAGCTGTGACGTCAAAATGACACCAATGGTACACATAAGGTGATAAAGTGTCCACACCTACTTCTACTAGCAGCTGTGACGTCAAAATGACACCAATGGTACACAGAAGGTGATATAGTGTCTATACCTACTTCTACTAGCGACTGTAACATCAAAATGACATCAATGGTACACAGAAGGTGATACCATAGTAAATAAATAGAGAAGTATGCTAAGTTTCGAATTAATTGACGGTGAACTTGATCCATTCTTCAGAAACGATGTAAACAAATGGCGTCGCATACAGTACTCTCATGTATTATAAGTATTATTAGGTGAATATTATAAATTAATAGAGTGTAAAACGTGATAAAAACAATTTTATGTAAGTTAATTTCCATGAAAATGCACGTTTAACTGAATAGTAGAAATTTTTTTATTTAAAAACAAAATGGAAAATACTTTGTATGACGTCACTCAGAGTATTTTTTGATGTTCCAATATTGTTTTTGGTATACTTCTCTATTTATTTACTATGGGTGATACAGTGTCTATACCTAATTCTACTAGCGACTGTAACATCAAAATGACACCCATCGTTCACCGTACACCTATTCTAAATTAGAGTATAAATTACGTTACTTTAGTTGAAAGGACTGGTTAATTTTTTTACGATATGGAAAAGCTTACATACTATTTTCTATAGTTTTATTTTGAATAGAGTTCATAGTTTTTAATCAAAGTATCGGTACTAACCCACTTCTCCAGCCCGAGGCATCGAGGCCCCAAAAAGGGTACCCTTGAACCGAGTTCCATCCTCAAGGACCAAGGCACCAGGACGTTCTTTAGTCACCTGAAAAGAAACATTTTCAAAAAGAACTTGAAACTAAAATGATAGAAAAACATGATAAATATTAAAAAGATTCTTTATTGGAAAAAAATTCTTATTACTACATAATTGCTTAGCAATGAAGTAATTTTTTCATCATACTAGGTTGTTTAGAAACTGCATAGAACTAGGGTAAGTTATGAATTATTGGACGGTTCCATATTTTCGATCAAGAAAAAATATTATATAACTCGATATTTTAATTGTTATCTGTTGACATTAGTAATTTAATTAAATTAATGAAATTCGTGAAATGAAGAGCAAGTGAAACAACGTTAAAAGTGATCATCTTCTATTTTCCTTTGATGAATGTTATTATTCGAAAGCTCTAAGGCCCCCTTCACACTTGCGTTTCTCAACGCCACCTTTAAAAAAAATGCTCATAGCAAAAAGTTTAGCTGCAATTGATTTTAACGGAGCACCTCACACTTGCGTTAGAAAAAATGCTGGTAAGAAAAAGCGCAAGTGTGAATGGCTCCGTTAAAATCAAATGTAGCTACACTTTTTACAATTAGCATTTTTTAAAGGCAACGTTGAGAAACGCAAGTGTGAAGGGGCCTTAGAGCTTTCGAAAAATAACATTCATCATCTTCAGTATCCTAATTTTACCTGAACAAAATGTATTGAAAAAATATCACCTTCCGCACTCTGCGAATGTAATCAAGAGATATAATGAATACCAAAATTAATAAAGTAGCCTAAACAGTTAATAGATAACTTAAGAAGCAAATAGAAAAATGAGTTAATTTAAAATACGTTTCTTCCTTAATAGGGGGATCAGAATCGAACGAATGGGTACCAATTGAACTGAAAGGAGGAGAGCTATAGTGGTTATTTGCTCTAAAGGATATTCCCTTATGCTGACAAATTCTCACCTTTAACTGCATCATGGTCGTCTCACCAATGTAGGTGAACTGGCACTGTCCACACGAGTATTTATAAATGAGACCAGATGACAGCAAAGGTGGGATTTTATATTTATAATGGAAAAATGAATGGACGACCCCCACCAAATTTAATTTACATTATTTTTAAAATGTATTTTTGTCCATAGAATCCGGAAATCATAACCATTTTTTGTAGAAACAAATACGTTTTGAGATATGAGGGTTTAGAGTTATCTATTTCCTATGTATTACTGAATGATTGAGAACTTGAAAAAATTGAAATTACACAAACATTATATTTACGTGAAACTGTAATATAGTTTGTCCGGGGACGAATTGTCCTAGCACCATTAATGTCAACATCTAAACAATTTAGGGAGTTATTTTTCTGAATAAGTGGTGTGAATTGAGATTGATCAGAAAACAGTAGAAAATATCATCTAAATATCTACGATAAAAATTAGGTTTCAATTTAATTAGGCAATCTTCAGTTTATAAGTTCATTTAGATTCCCCACGTAACTCAAATTAACGCAACTCTTCACATGTGGGATACGCGTGGCAGTATTCTGCCCTAAAGTGCGATGTCATACGAGCGTTCTTGAAGCGATTTCAACGCTCCAAAAGCGTCGCGTAACATGGATACATATGAAATAAGTTTAACAATAATTTCTTCAAGAGTCAAAAATGCTTTGAAAACGCTGTGCAAAAGAGATTGTGTGACCAGGCCCACGATCAATTTTTTCGCAAATCAATCTATATAAAATTGTTGACGAAGATATTGATTGTGCATGGGCGCCTTTAGACCCACAGTAACCGGGAAGTGGGTGTTCATACATATTTCTAAAGGTCGGATTGGTTCATGACCTAAGTTAACACACTTTCCAAGTACTGGGAGTGTCCGAGTAGTTCAAATTATTTCCCATGGTAGCAGTACGAAATTTTCGCAACGGTAGCATGTTGGAATTTTCAATAAAAAAGAACTTATCTTTATTTAAGCGTTAAGTTTAACATTAGTTTTTTTTAGACAGATAGAAGTGTCAATTTGTTCATGTTTTGGAGGCGAGGGGAGGGGAGGGGGGGATTCTGTCGCTACGTTATCAAAAAAAGACACGTAAAGAGTCAACACTCTACATCGATAATCATTGTAGCAGTGACCTTCGTTTTACGAGATGATGGAATGAGTAGGCAATTGGTAGTTAACACTACTTAATTTACAAAACCAGTGTACCTATATCTGTGTGCCGGTAACAGAGTAGCAACCCTATAAGAGGCAGGTACACAATTAATAAGTGGGGCAGGTAAAAAGGTTGCTACCTAACGCGGCATGGTAACTAAACCCACAGTTGATGATTAGGTACCTAGTAGGTGGGGTAGGTTAAAAACCGAAATATCAAACAGTTCCATATTTTCGATCAAAACTAAAAGATAATTTAGGTAACTCGCAATTATTGGTAATTTGGTATCCATGATACCAGCAGGTATCATGGATACCATAATAAGTCAGGCTATACATTTCTTGTAAGATCGAAAATGTGGACCAGTTCAATAACCTGGTAGGTAGGTACTTACACTAAAAAATAATTATTAATTGACACTAGGGCTAATACTCATATTGTCAGAATTTTAATTTAACAAGCAAGTTAGCCTACATAAATAATTTACGAATAGCGGTAGCGTAAGCTATTCGGTATTACTATTTTACAAATACTAGTGTTTGAATATTTTCTTCTTCAATTAGACATTTAAGAATAAATTTTTTAATAGAATTAATCTAAATTTAATTATTTTCATAAACTTGCATGCACTTAATTGAAAAAAAGCTACATGCGGATAGGTCATAGTTCCGAATTATCAGACAGTTCCAAATTTTAGGACACGTAAGAAAACGTATCATGATACCAATTAAAATAAAAGCTAAATAATAATTATATTTTTTCCCCACGTATACGAAAATGAGGAACTGTCCGATAAGTCGGAACTTGCCCTAGTAGGTATGTATAATGGTAACTAGTGTCTGGCATTGCGTAGTAACCATGCCAATTACTAGTTACACTCTGTCTGCAAATACCTGTTTCATGTTTTTTTGGTGAACCGGTAAGCTTGGAGTAGCAGCTGATATTGGAGAACACGTCTTACTTCAGCAAGTTCCAAACATGAACTGCGCATCTGGAATAATGCCACTAAAATATCATGCGGTTACCTACATTATTTTGTTATCTATGGGCTTATTCGCTGAGAGAGCATTGATTGGACTAGAATACTATTACGTCATTATAGCACTGCAGAGGCGATTTCTGATTGGACGAAAGGTCCGTTTTGCCAGATTCTTTGCTTGAGAGTGAGTGCCTTTTAATTTTCGTGTACTGTATGTGGTAAGGACAATACTAAGGACAAAGGCTGGAAATCGCATTAAATCTTCAATTGCTGTCCAATGAGAAGGCAGTAAAGTTAATCGCATACAATGTTACGTTAGCCAATCAGTGAACGCCAGTATGTACTGTATCACGAATTATCGGTCCTTTTCACATCTTCGGTCATATAAGAAAAAACTGTGTAATAATAATTATTTAATTTTTATTATATAGTTTTTTCTTATATGACCGAAGAAATGGAACTGACCAATAATTCGTAACGTACCCTAGCTCTCTATGCTTTTGCTTATTAACCAAAGCTTATCAATCATATATTTTAAATGAATACTGTAAGCTTCCCAGCAAACATGAATGTATCTATTCGATGTCTAAACGACTCTGTAAAACCTCTCTTCCGACATCGAATACTAGTAACAGATTAGACATGGTGACATCAAGTAGATATCAATCCGATATCCGTTTGCACCGCTAAACCGCATCATATCAAGTATATTTGGCATCGAAGCGATACCGTTATAACAGCGTTGAATAGAGAGAGGAATTACGACATACAACATACATAGGGATTCTGCATCGAACAGACGCCTAATTATATATCTAATATGCTTCGAAACGATATCCACTTGCATTCAATAAATAAATAAATAAAAATTGAAAACTCTTATTTCATTGATATAACGTACTGTACGTTTAGGCGCATATCAATTAGATTCATGTTACATAGTGTTATATATAAATTAAATGGGAAGAAATGAAGTGACGTGTCCGGGAATCGTTCGTGGGTCAAACCGTCGCTGTGCCTGTAGCTCTGTCACTTTGCCACCGAGGATGCATTTGATTAAAAAAAAAATTCATATTAAATGACCCGGAGATACTTAAAGAAATTTTAAAGTGAATAAAACAATACAGGCAAGCACCGCTTTTATAACCAAAATCACAACTTATTCTTGCTACAAATAGTAAAGAGTTGGTTTAATTTTTATATAATTGTAACTCCTTAAATATTTCGTTCTATATGAGTTCAAATTAAAGAAAATGTTTTGAGGCCACGACTTATAATAAAGATGAAAGCTCTGTGATGAAAGTTCAAAGTAATGAATGCATTAATTAAAATTTGACCATAGATTAACTATCACTCAGTAAATATAGGTCATAATAGTTGAGTAATTAGTCTGATATTTTGACTTATATAATTGTGTTTCATTGAACAATCATGAATTTTGTGCTCTGTGAAATATTTTTAGCAATAGGATATATGTTCCAAGTTATTAATAGGGTCTATATTTTCGAACACGTGACAAAGGAAAATATAATAATCATTATTTAACTACTATTTAATTAGTAACATAATAGCTGAAGGTATGATATCAATTGAAATAAAAGTTAAATAATGATTAAATATAGATTTATTGAGTCCGATTACCACTTTAAGTTTATTATCTATAATGTGAATCACTGAATTTTAATAGTCTCATTTGCAGCTTTAGGCACTAGGTGAAAGCTCAAGTTATCGGATATGGGTTTCCGCATTTTACGTAGAAAAATTATTTATGTATTGATTTTTATTTCTAAACTTGTATTTTACGTACTGGTATCATGGATACCAATTTAAGTAAGAGTTTAATAATGATAATTATTATATTTATTTCTTACATATTCGAAAATGTGGAACCGTCCGATAACACAGAATTTACTCTAAAATGGAACATGTTAAATAGCCCATCAACTTTTAAGTATTGACGTTTAGTAGAGGTTTAATGTCTGCTTCGGAACCAAAATCCATTTCGCTGACGTCAAAAGGAAATGAAATACAAGGGACTGGAAGAAGCAGTCAGAAAGGAAAGTGGCCACATGGACAAAGTCACGACGCTCATGGATGCTAAAAAGCTACTCCGTGAATGCTTTCACTTACCGAAGAATGTGACAAAAATAATCACAAGCACCGGTGGCTGCACTCAAGGATGGAAGGGAGAAGTGAAGAGGTAATAGTAAATGAAGCCTACGAGTCTACCTAACACAAAATCTAAGACCTCGTAGTAGAAGAGCATAACCCTAGCGCTATCCTCTAAAACTGCATGGAGAGTTAAAAACATGATAAACATAAAATAGACGACCGTGATCCAAATTACAACAGTTTGGGACCCAAGGCACGCCACCCCTTCTCTTCCATTCACCAAAGACAGCTTCAGGAACCCCTCGGTGCTTATTCACAATAAGCAGTTTAGAATAGATTCATAACAATAAATGCACTGACCATCGAAAAATCACTTGATTGGTTACCCATTTCATTTTCACGGTACTGGAGGAACACTGTTCAATAACCAATGTTCCAGTATCGCTTACTTTACGTTGATTCAGTGTACAATAGCACTAGTGTGCTAATGTCCCATCGTACCTTTTCAACTGTCGTTTAAAGGGAGCATTACGTACGTTATATAGAAAGGTACAATCCAATTGAATAGAAATAATTTTTACATTTCTATACATATTATAAAACAGGGAGATAGGAGAATGAATTTCCAAATTCGAAACGATTCTTTTAAAACTACGTATCTGTTTTCGTACATCTGGTCGAAGTATAAATTCAGATATCGTTTGGAAACAGACATGCCGACGTCAAGATGATGCTGTTAAAACCATGTATCGGTTTTCGTGTTTCTACCCGAAGTGTAAATTCAGATTTCATTTAGAAACAGACATTCCGATATCTACTATGAGTCGAAATGGTTGCTAAGTCGATACCCGCCGTTAGCGCTACGAATTCGACAGCAAACGGCATCGAATCGACATTCATATGTTTGTTGGGTTGTAGCATTGCATTTGTGATGGTTTCATTATTAAATGGATTAAAAGCCACATTTTCATTTTTCCTATGTTGTTTTCCATTTAACAGTATATCGGCGTAGTTATTTAGGCTAGTCGTGATAGGCCTACTGTATGATAAGCCTAGTAGCCTACCGCTCTGAGATTTTACAGGAGATTCTTATTAAGATTTTTAAGTAGGCCTGTGTTGTTATATTCTTAATAGCATGTAACTATATGGTCTTAGAGAAGGTAGCTATATTCTCAAAATTAAAATAATTTTAATAAGACATCATAGGCATAGAAATTAAATGATTACTGCGTTTGAAACATTTTATTTTATTTTGCAATGCAAAATTATGGAATAACTAATAAACTATTTCACTTCTGATATAGGTGTCTGATATTATGTAGTTATATATTATGTAGACGTAGTTATATTTCGAACAAAAGTATAAGAACTTTATATTTGCCATTATTTGGTATATGATTCATAGAACAGGTTTAATAATTATGCGAAAAGATAAGATATAAAGATAACAATATCACACATAGTCATTTCCTCTTCCATCGTTAGTGCAGTCTCTAGTGCAGTCACTGATCGAGTGCAGTTCTTCTTTCTTTCGTTCCTTATCAGGTTGCCATTCATTCATGTAGTAGCTTTTCTTCATCCACGATCTTTACTATTTGTTGGTAGGAGACTTTGTAGCACTTTTCCTTCCTGACTGCTTCTTCGGAGTCGTTTGTATTTATTTACTTTCTCTATTAAATCAGTTTTATGGTGTTTGATTGCGAAGCAGACGTAACTAAAAGTCCACTCTAATTTAAATTATATTGCCGTTACCTATATATTAGTAATTTAATTGTCTATAAATGCTTATCGCTGATCTAGAATAGATATGTGTCTTTCAGAATAAAACACTACTAATATTTTAATTAACTAATGAAATCTAATTGTCTGTATTCATTATCAGTAAAATCAGATATATAAATCTATAGAAAAACATATGTAAATCATTTTCTGTTATAGCATTCGATTCTATTAACGTACATGATAAATTCAAGCACTCGAACACTAGTATGGCTTCGTTGAAATTTTACATTTATTTATTTGTGTCAAGTTAATATTTCTAGTGGTTTATTTTGTTGCTAAGGATATCGAATATATTACCGATTTCAATTAAATGGTTCATTCGGAATTGGTTTGTTTGATTATTTTTTATGATACATATGAAGTCCTAACCTTGGAGATCGAACACATTTGTTGTTTACATTCTCTCTCTGCGGAAAACAGAATTTCGTAATTGCTAGAATTAGTCAACCAAATAGAAGAGCTTTAAGCCTCAATTGTTATGGTTTATTCATCTAGAACTGAAGTTGGTTTTTAATTTATGGAAATGTGAATAGGTATGTGTCCCACTGCTTATCTTGGTTTGGTAATAATTAGCTATACCTAACATCATAAATTTTTAACAACCTAAATCAATCATGAAAGTCTGTACCTGTAACCTAGTTTATGAACTAATATTAGTCATTTATGATTCATCTTCTTGCTAAGTGTTTCAATGTGTTTTTGTTTACTTTATTAATCTAGGTAGGTATATACCTAAAAGAAAGCTCAAAAGACCAGAAATCTTATAGACTTATAAGTTATACCATACCCCAGTCTCTGAGTCTGTTACTGTCTGTATTTGCCTATTTGGTCACAAAATTACACTGACTTCGAAAAAGCTGAAAAAATCCACCACAATTTTGCAATAATTTGGCTGATCCTCCAACATTTTCCCAATTTTTCCACCGAAAATTAATGGTAACATAGAAATATATAGGTACCTAGCTAAAAATCCACCCAGACTGGAAAACATAAATTCTATTTCTAACAGAGTTACTCCTAACTTCATCAGTCTTCATGCATTCCCATCAGTGATGTTTATCATCACAACAAGCCCAATTGTGAAGCTTAAATGACTTATTTTCCATTAGTTTTCACTGCGAAGTTGAAATTTATAAAATAATTTACTGATTTCTGCATTTTTTAGGGTTAAGATGAGTAATTTTTGTTCATTCTAAATTCCTAACAGAGTTACTAGTCAATCTGAAATGAGTTATTATTCCACTCTGGAAATCCACTGACTTTGCTAGAATATTATTTTCAAAGGAGGCTTAACTCTTAAGAAGCCAGTTTGTATTTGGTGCACTGAACTACACTGACTTTTTCAAAAATCTGAGAAATATCTGCCAACATTTTTCATCAATTTGTCTAGTCCTCCAACATTTTTCCAGTTTCCCTTTCCCCTCCAAAAATTAATGGCCTAATATAGGAATTAATAGCTAAATATTCTCCGACATTGCAGGAATTTTTTTATTAGAGAAATTGAATATCTGCCAACATATCCAGTCTGCAGAATATGGAACATTTTCTATGCGAGCAATCCTAAATTTCCTCCTACATTTACACCTAGTTTCAGAGAATGTTCATTGAGTCGCCAATAGAGGCTATCTTTTTTTTCAAAAATAAGTCAACAAAAATTAGTAATGCAGTCGCCAATCGCCATAATTTAATTCCAATTTTGAAAGTAGTAAGTAGACAGTCGTCAATATACCTATATTATTATAACTACCTAAATTAATTGAGAGCGTATCAGCCAATCAGAGAGAGGCATACAACTGATATCAGCCCAGTCTGCAGAATGCGTCTCTTCTCCCGCAGAGACTTTTATTTGAGAGAGAGCTACTCTCTGACTCTCAGCAGCAGATTCAGAATCTCCCGCAGCTAAATTAATGGTAACATAGGAATTAATTCAAAATCTCCCGCAGCTAAATTAATGGTAACATAGGGATTAATTCAAGATCTCCCGCAGAGATCTCCAATTTCTAAAATTCAACCAAAAACTCCCGCAGAGAGTCTTGGAAAAATGTTCCATATTCTGCAGACTGGATATCAGCCAATCAGAAAAAGCCTGAGAGAGGCAAACTTTCTTTCATAGTTATTCATTTGTTTTTTTTCCTGATAATTAGTCAGAGAGCATCAAATTAAAATGACAAGTAGTGACCACATCATTCATAACAAAAGAACACCGAAAACAGAACTGATATACAATTTGAATTATACATCGTGCCCATGGAGCGCGCCATATCAAAACAAAATGGCGGCTTTGTTTACATTTCAACACAGATGCGCGGTTCCGCCGTTTATGATAATGAGTCACCAATTTTGAATCTAATTTAAGCGCTCATTAGTCGTCTATATATATAATATGTGAAAGATACTTATTTTCACAAATTTTAAGTCAACAATTAATCAGCGACTTGGTACATGCTCTTGAACTAGGCATTGACACATATTTTAATGAGAACAAAAGCCAAAATAGAGGATTTCTTTGAGAACAGAAAATGTTAAAAATGTCCCATATTCTGCAGACTGGTGACAAAAAAAGACAGACTGTATTCCATGGTAAATTCCACCGACTTGTCGGTGGAATTTTTCCCCTTTGAAACCAAAATGCAGAAACTGCAAACTGGGAAACTGTTCTCCAAGAAATCCTCTATTTCAGCTTCAGGTCTCAGTAAAATACATGTGAATATAGGAGGAAATTAAGAATTGTTCGTACAGAAAAGTTTAGAAATGTCCCATATTCTGCAGACTGGCTTTGAAAATGGTATTCTAGCAAAGTTGGTGGATTTTTAGCTAATTATTCCTATGTTACCATTAATTTTCAGTTAATAAATGGGCTGGTGCGTCAGCAAAATTATTGAAAATTGTTGGTGGAATTTTTAAGCTTTTTGAAAAAGTCAGTGGGATTCTGTTCACCAAATACAGCCTGGATCTTGTTCAGTGTGCCCGTGTGGTCCCCCAGTCTGAAAAATGTGGGACATTTTTCCAAGTAAAATAGTATGGTTCATAAACTCTCAATTTGTCTCTCACTCTCTCTCTAAAATAACCAATTTCTCTCCACTCCAAAATGATCAAATTATCCAAAATAACATTGTAGCTTGGGAAAAATCAGAAAAATAGATATTTCTCACCATTTACAATTGAAGGGTTCAAAATAACTGTCCCAAACTTGCCATTAAAATGGTGAGTTTGGACATGCTTTATTAGTTTATCACTTGGACATTTTCAACATCTCCTGTGCGAACAATCCTTAATTTCCAGTCTGAAAAGTACAACAGGTTTTGTTGATTAATCCTGCGCCCAAGTTCTATTTAATTCCTATGTTCCCATATTATTTCATTTATTTGCTTCACCCAAATCCTAATTTCTGTAAAATATCCTGCGTCTTTGGAGACCTGCTTTTCAGACTGGCTCAATTTCTTCCTATATATCATATATGAGTGTATTTCACTGAGATTTGAGAACTGAAGCCAAAATAGAGGATTTCTTGGAGAACTTTACCAGTTTAGCTTCTGACTTTCTGCAATCTGGCAGTGTGCCTGTCCCTGAGGGCTGAGTCCTATTTAATTCCTATGTTCCATTTTATTTGTCAATCTGTATTTGGTGCTCTAGTTTCCACTGATTTTTTTAAATCTGAAAAAATCCACTAACAATTTCCAATAATTTGGCTGATCCCAGTCTGCAAAGCATGCACAATCAGTCTCCAGATATTTAATTTTTGGAGCAATTTCTCTCCAAACTTCCAAAGATCTTCAAATTTCTCTCCAAAATGGCCAAAAATCTCAAAATACTCTCCAATAACTAACTACATGTAAGCATATGAATTAATTGGAATATTGTCGGCTGATAATTCAGGAGACTAATTTCATGGCCTCACTAGTCACCATATAAACTTTACAACTTCATGCATCTTTTGCATTTCGATGATTTTCATAATTTATCCACTAAGAAATAATTGTAACATAAGAATAAATGGCTAGAAATCCAACACCCTTTCACCTAGCTAGGATATTATTTTCAAAGGGGAAAAATTCCATGTTTCAAAGTATGGCCAAAGTTGCCAATATATTGGCAACTTTTGAGGGGTGAAATAAATTGAAAAACCTGTAAAAAGTTAAATAACAACAAGTAAATCACTCATAAAACACAGTCTCAACTCAAAACATGGGAAAAATTGACCATGAAATACAGTCCGGGCCCTCTGTTATTAGTGTCATCAGTAAAATTACTAAATAGTAAACTAGCTACATGTAAATATTAGAGAGGTTAAGAATTTTTAGCTTAGAAAACACCATAAATTTCCCATATGAGCAAATAAGTTGTAAACAAATATAAATGATTTTGACCTCCCTCTCTGTAGCATGTAGCTACATTTTGTCTGTCTTGCAGATGTTAAACACCTACTCCAATTAAGTTGTCTTGGTAATAACAAATTTCTTGTATGTCTCAAACAAATTAATGAAAATCAGAGAGTTTGTATGAAATATATCATTCTGGGTGCAGATTAGTCTCTGCAGACTCTTTGAAATGTTTCCTGTTTTATTTCTGCAGGGAGTCTGAGAGTTGAATTGTAAGAATCCGCTTAGCAGGTAGCTAAGAAAAATGCTATTTTATTATAGACTTTGAAAGTGCATTATTTTTTCCAGCTACAGTTTTGTAATTAATTATCTAATCTTTCTAATTAATCTCTATAAGGTAATCATTGTATCTATAACTATTATGATAAGACTTGTAGCTACTGTTTATCTAACCTATTATTAAATAGTTTCAGATTTACAAACAAATAACAAACTGCAATAGTTCAATTACAAATTCATTTTAACTAATAAAGCCTACCACTTTTTCACAATGAATGGTCTGACCATTAGAGACATTTGCTGTCTGTTCTGCTGGCCACCATGTCCCTCCAACATAGCCTCCAAGATGGCTTTCATCCCACCAGAGCCAACATACAGCTTTGTGCCACAGGAAGGTGGCACCAAAATGGCACTCAACTTATCTGACAAAGCAGAGTGGCAGTTTTCCAACAAGGAGAAGGAGTGCATCGAAGTGTTCTACACACGTACAAACAGAGGAAACACAATATCGTGCATGTTTGTTAGGTGTTCGCCAACAGCGAGATACTGCATCTTATTCTCCCACGGCAATGCCGCTGATTTAGGACACATGAGTAGTTTCTACCTCAGCTTAGGCACTAGAATCGACTGCAACATATTTAGTTACGATTATTCAGGTGAGTCGATTGGTTCATTAAAATTACTTCATTTTCTCTGAAATAAGGAAGATACTCTAAATAAAAGAAATAATGAAAAACCATAATATAATAGCTATCTTAAGTTACAAATACTAAAAATGATGCAGTTTCGGAACATAATAAATCAATGAGCCTTCAAAATATTTAAATTTGAGCTTTTATTCAATGTGGAATTGTGGATAGTAAATTAAAACAGATTTAAATTTAAAGTTTAGCCTAAAGATCTCTTAGTAATTATTTTTTTTTACTATAAGGAAGATGTTCATTGTAACTGAAATACCCCATGTCAAATTTAAAATTTAAAAAGGTATTTAAAGAATATATACTGTTGGAATAAATATATTTAATAATTTTAAGCTGAACCACTGCATCCTTCTTTTTATTTCTTATTTGTTTGGTTAGTTTAGTATTTTCACATCATGTCTTAATTTAGATTGACCTTTATATTTTAAATTTCCACAAGTTTGTAATTTTTCTGAAATTTATAAATAAAAAAAATGTGTCAAAAATATTTCCAGGATTCTCTAAAAAAAAATACTTCACTCTCAAGGGCCGTACACACGTAGGGTCTTTTCAATCTTTCCACCAGCCTTTTTGCTATGCTCCTCCTACTTTTTCCAGGAGGATATAAGAAATTCTTTAAAATTATTATTTATTTCAGTTGGTATCCATGATACCTGTGTATCATGGAATACTGACTGAATTTAATAAATATTACATCATATTTTTTTCTTATTCTAGTAGGAGGAGCTTAGCAAAAAGTCTGGTGGAAAGACTTATAAAAAACCCTATGTGTGTACCTCTCATCAGAGTCTGATTTCGATGTTAATTTCTCCAGGTTACGGAGTGAGTTCAGGAAAGCCTTCAGAGAAGAATTTATATTCTGATATTCAGGCAGCGTGGGATGCTCTCAGAACGAGATACGGCATCAGTCCTGAGAATATTATATTGTACGGTCAGAGCATTGGTGAGTAAGCAATGAATCTTTGAATTGCATTTAGTAGCTAACTAATTGAAGAAGAAATTAAATGTACATTCAATTTTAATTGGCATTAGTTATTATAGAAATAATTTTTTTGTAACATATTCGACAATGTGGAACTGAAGATAATTAGGAACTTACCCTAATAGAAATTCTATGTTAATTTAAAGGTGTTTGTAATTCTATTTCCATTTTGCAGGCACTGCCGCCACAGTCGACTTGGCCTCTCGTTATGAAGTTGGTGCTGTTATTTTACACTCTCCTCTCATGTCAGGCATCAGAGTTCTCTTCAACACAAAAAGAACTTGGCTGTGTGATGCTTTCCCAAGGTAATTATTGTGTATGGGGCGATAGCTACCAAAATTTTCACAGATGCTACCATGCCGATACTGATACTTTGACTATTTAAGTGAGATCAATAATTTTTATTTCCAATTATAATATGAACTTATATCAATTGATTTGTAATATGGAGAAATATTAACAATTTACATTTATTAAGCATTATTGAAAATTATAAATAATAAATCATATTATAATTTTTTAAATACTAGTGGTAGCTATCGGCAAGTTATCGGCACTTTTTTGCCAATACAGAATACCGATACTTCGTCCCATCTCTAGTAATTATTTTGCACAAGTTGTGGTAATGTACAGGTACCTGGTGTGAATTAAATGGAATGTTTATAGTGGATGGCTGTTCTATATGTTACTTATAAGCTCTATTCTTGCTGTTAATATCATACAGAAAATACTTGAAGTATATTTGCCTCTTTTTCACATTATAATAACCAAATATAGCTATTATAATTGTAGTTTTTCAATGCAAAACAATGCCCTTAGAAAAATACTCTAAATACTCTAAGAACCTAACCTTTTCATTTTTCTAACTGTTGCAAGTGGCTAAAATTTTGAATACAATTTTTGCCACTTGCAACAGTTACAATTATTTGTTTATTATTTATGAACAAGAGTCTGAATTTATCTTACAAGTGGCTTCTATTGAATTATTTACTTTAAAATCAATGCTTTTCATAGATAGTGTTCTATTCACATATAGCTATAAGTTATTAACATTTATAAGATTGGTGAAGGTTCACTTAAGTTTCGCCTGAGAGTGTCTGTAGGGCCGTACGCATGTAGGGTTTTTAAGTCTTTCCACCAGACTTCTTGCTAAGCTCCTCCTACTTTTTCCACAAGAACATAAGAAAAATCGATATATTAATTATTTATTTTAGTTGGTATCCATGATACCTACAGGTATCATATATAACAACTGAAATAAATAATAATTATAGCTATCGTTTTTTCTTATATTCTCGTTGAAAAAGTAGGAGGAGCTTAGCAAAAAGTCTGGTGGAAAGACTTAAAAACACTATGTGTGTATGGCCCAATTAAGCTTTACTTCCCCTTCTGTTGTTTTTATTAAATATTGACAATTAAATAAATAATGTGGTAGGTATCATAGTTAAGCAGTCTTATAATTTAGCAGTCTTATCACATATTCCTCTCGTGGTTTCGGGCAAAAAAAAGACATTTCACTTTTATTTCTTCTGTACAAAAAGCAAGATGAATTAACATTGAATACCAGCAGCATTGCGTGTTTATTTTCTAGCTGCACAGTTCTAACCTTCCGTTCGTTCCGTTTCAGTATCGAGAAAGTTAGCAAGATATCCTCGCCAGTGCTTGTGATTCATGGCACTGAGGACAATGTGGTTGACTTCAGTCACGGTCTGGCTATACATGAGAGATGTCAGAGAGCTGTGGAACCTCTTTGGGTCGAGGTGAGTTGTGTAGTATATAATAATAATGAAAGAGGCAGCGGGGTAAGTTCCGAATTATCGGACTATTCAACATCTTTGGACACGGGAGAGAAAAATATATTATAATTATTTAGATTTTTTGTAATTGGTATCCATGATACTTACAGGTATATATCATGGATACAAATATGACCAAGAGTAACTTATTTAATATAAAGTAGAGATAATTCAACATTAAGTAAACTGTGTATTAGCTACAATGTGATACTTTATCATCTTGAATTGAATCTGCTTAACTATAATGAACAATAACGTTATTGAGTTCCTATTTAGAGATTAGCTATTGCATGTTATTTTTTCTACTAATTAGCTAGGGTAAGTTACGAATTATCGGTCAGTTTCACATCTTCGGTCAATTAGAAAAAATTATATTATAATTTTTATTTTTCTTATATGACCGAAGATGTGAAACTGACCGATAATTCGTAACTTACCCTACTAGATGGGAAACTTGTAATCAGAATTATTATAAGCTATGCTGGTCTATGATTATGGAGTACTGTTTCATTTCACAGAAATGTATTTTGTTAGTCATAAGCAATCCTATTTTTTCCATTATGTAAGAGAAATTAAGTAAAGAAGCTGTCTGGAAGCTACAATTTGAATTTATTATCATAAATATTGATATAAACTTTACAATTTTCTAACAAGTTACTCTTTTCTTCAAGAATTGCCCTTTCCTGTTTTTTTTATTTGTAACCTAATATTTCTTGTTAAACACTTTTTATTTTATGTTTGAAAATAGCATTTTTAACAGTTAGCTATTTCAATTTTATTTTAATAGCTATGCTGATCTCATGTTAACATTTTCTTTCAGGGTGCCGGTCATAATGACGTAGAGTTATTCTCACAGTATTTGGAGCGCCTGCGACAATTTGTAAATGTTGATTTAGGAAATTGACAAAACCAGCCACCTTCAGCATACCTTCCACTTCAGTCTTCAAATCAAAATGAATCCAACCACCCAACCACAAACAATTACACGTCCAAACCTCCCCTTCCCACCAAAGACAGTAGTACTAAGTGTAGCCAGAAAAAATCCACAGACACGGCAGATTCTGGCAGAAAGTCCAGCAGCCTGTCGGTTGTTGGCAGCAGGCTGGCAGATGTTTTGGAGTGCTGTTGCAAGTGTTGTGATTACTATCACGGCAGCCGCAGAAACAGCTGTGGCGAAAAGTGCAATCGGGGTAGCAGGGAGCGGGCAAACTTTAGGAGATCAAGTCGTGAGAATGGGGACAGTAGGGCCAGACATCAGTCTGTAGCTAGTGATAGCAGTAGTGTGTGTTACTGTGAAGAACATAGAGGGAAACATTACTTGTGTTGCAGGAGGGATGGCGACTGCCTTAGGGCTAGGAGATGGAGCAACAGTAGTAAAGACAGTAGGCATTGTAGGAGGAAGAAGAGTACCAGTTCTGAGAGAGACAGGACTAGTTTGGAGAGAAATGGCTCTCAGATGCTTCCTAAAGTCACCCATCACAATGTCTCAACCTTTACAAGTATAGACTATTGGCTCAGTCACTGCAAGTGTGTCCTTCCTTCAGGCCAAGACAGGAGCATCAAAAAAGCTGTGCTGTCGGTTAGAGGAAGACATCCTTTACGTAAGACGCAGTCATGTGACAGTCTCAGCGCTCTCAGTTTTGTAGCAATGAGGGCAAAGCTGAGGGTGAACAAGTCCCAAAGTGTGGAAGATTGTCGCAAGTGCCTCACTTGCGGAAGTAACGTCCAGCAGTGCGGCTGCGCCGTCTTGCCAATGTTGCTCAACATGTCCTTGAATCCCCATCGCAATGCCCACCATGTTGCCCAAGCTGCTGTGTTGCTCGATAGGATAATCACTAACAGACATCACAATCTTTCTTCTACAAGCTCAACTTTGAGCCGCAACACCTTTGATGAAAGGCAGAGGTGCGTTTTTGAAGAGGTTGTCAAGACTTTAGGCAAGTTCAACCTGTTTGAGCAGAAGGCGTCTTGCTACAACCGCAAAGTACTGAAGGACATGATGAGAGAACTCAATGACGAGGGGACTGTTATTGTCCCTCGTTTGAAGTTTGACAGAAGTGCAAAGCGATCCGACGACAACAATTCCAACCGTGATTCTGTGTCTAGCCACCGACAACTTTTGCAGAGGGTCGATAATAGTGATTTGAGAAGAGAGAGAGATAATAAACTGCTGCAAGAAAGGAGTCAGTCGGTGTCTGTAGATCACTATAGCAATGAGGACATGCCTCGAAGACGCAAATCTTTCTTGAAGTCTTTCAGCTTCGACATAGAAAAATTTATGCCGAAAGCGCGTAGGAAATCCTCGACTAGCAAGCCTCAGGATGCTGAAGTGGTAGAGAAAATGATCGCTAACAAGGATACTCGATAAAGTGTCCTTGTAGGACAATCACAGTCTTGTAAATTGGATGCTGTTGGAAATGTCCTCTACTGTGTTTGTATTGAAGTTATTCATATGGGTGCTTGACTGGCAGTACAATGTGGGCAAGTTACGAATTATCGGTCAGTTCCACATCTTCTGTCATATAAGGAAAAATGGTATATTGTAATTATTTTATTTTTTAAAGGTATCCATGATAGGTACCTGTAGTTATCATGTGTACCAATCAAAATAAAATTATTACTAATATTGTTTTTTCTTATATGACCGAAGATGTGAATCTGACTGATAATTCAGAACTTACCCTAGGTAGAATAGATTAGTCTCCGCGAGAAATTTTTCTCCGCATTTCTCCTAACTCGTCGTGCGATGCTCTGGTTATCATTTTTCAAGAATTACTATAATTTTTTATTGTGCTAATGTTATTCCTTCGTGATTATGATTCGTGTTAGATGATTGTGAAGAATGGAAGTTTATTCTCTCACTTCCTAGCCCGTACACACGTACAGTTTTTTTAAGTCTTTCCACCAGACTTTTTTCTAAGATCTTGATACTTTTTCCACGAGAATGTAAGAAAAAACGATACAATTATTATTTATTTTAATTGGTATCCATGATACTACCTGCACGATATAGTTATTTATTTCGGTTGGTATCCATGATACCTGCAGTTATCATGGATACCAACTAAAATAAATAATAATTATATCGTTTTTTCTTATATTCTCTGTGGAAAAAGTAGGAGGAGCTTAGAAAAAGTCTGGTGGAAAGACTTAAAAAAAACTCTGCGTGTTTAACCATTCTAATCGCAATTGAAAGAAAATAGTGTGTGACAATATTAACTGTGATTTGAAATTGTTTAGCTATTTACGGAATATTTGTTTATTGTGACCTCTATGTAAAATAAGGTAACCGACTTTAAAATGCTATTAATAATTATTTCTCTTGAATGTGCGCCAGAGCATCACACGAATCGCTCTCACTTCTCGCTAATGTAGTTCACAACATTTCTCCTTACTAACGGGCCGTACACATGCAGGGTTTTTTAAGTCTTTCCTCCAGACTTTTTGCTAAGCTCCTCCTACTTTTTCTCCAGACTTATGAATCCTATAAGAAAAAACTATATAATTATTATTTGTTTTAATTGGTATCCATGATACCTGCAGGTATCAAAGTAGGTAGAAAAATAAGCAAAAAGTCTAGTGGAAAGACTTAAAAAACCCTACGTGTGTAACGGTCCCTTACTTAGACTAGACTAGTGCAATCCTCTTTGTTTTCACCTGTACAATTCAGTTTATATATATATATATTTCCAATTAAGTAAAATGTAGTTTTGTATAAGAATTTAACTTAATATTTATTTATAGTTTCTTTTATTAAATAGGGAATGTTGTAAAAAACTTCTCCTCTTTTGGATTTGACGTCATTTTTGGGTGGTGGAAGAGTGTGTGTTTTTTTGGTGGCTTAAAAATGTAAAAAAAACCTTTTCAACAATAGCGTTATTGTTGGTGTAACCAATCGAACAATAAACTGGTAAATTGTTACTATATTGTATAGCATTGTAAGAATATGTATATTATCGGGAGGAAGACTCTCTCATGTTTATAGAATGTTGTATTCATTTATATATTTTATGCAACTTACAAACTACTCCTGAGAAGGATATCTATTTATATATATAATCTCTTTTCTTCTCGACTGACAATGTAGATACTGAAGTGCGTGTTTCTCCTTAAACTCTACAATCTAAGTAACTTCATGTGTACATACATCACTTGAGGGTAAGATCTGAAGTACTAAACTGTTCCACATTTTCGAACTTAACAGAATAACGTTTAAGTATAACTTTTATTTTAATAATTCTTATCTATGATACTAAAACAGGTATCATAGATACGTATGATACAATCAGCTATCATGGATACGATTGATACAAACAGGTATCATGGATACGATTGATACAAACAGGTATCATGGATACGATTGATACAATCAGCCATTATGGATACGATTGATACAATCAGCCATTATGGATACGATTGATACAAACAGGTATCATTGATACGAATTAAAATGACTATTAATTTTCATTAAATGTTCGAAAAAGAGGGTCCGTTTGATTACTCAGAACTTACCCTATTTATGACTGCAGCGTCAAATTTTAGAAAAATACTCAAGAAGTAGAATTCATTTTTCATTAAGTTCCAATGGTGGTGGGTGACTTTGTTCATGGAACCATTTTCCTTTCTGACTGCTATTTCAAAGTATCTTGTTTTTCTTAATAATTTCCTCTAACTCCGAAAATAGCAAACAAGAATTATTGAAATTATAATGTTATATATTGATACTCTTCACTCTTTATAAATTTAACCTTCAATTTACTCTTAAATCAGTTGGTGTACGATACAGAGTAGCTCTTCTGCGTTCATGAGCTTTATTTTTTTTATTTAAAGTTTCTGTTTCTTCAGTGTTTTTAATATCAAAATATAGATAGTTACCTAGAAGTTTGGTATTTTTATATTCTGACTAAATTTCCTGGTCCATTCGTGCATCTTTATTTTGTTACGGACTGTTTGAAAACTGTTGTAATTTGGATCCATTTGTAAAGGGCCGTACATACGTAGGGTTTTTTAAGTCTTTCCACCAGACTTTTTGCTAAGCTCCTCCTACTTTTTCCACAGAGAATATAAGAAAAAACGATATAATTATTATTTATTTTAGTTGGTATCCATGATACCTGCAGGTATCATGGATACCAACCAAAATAAATATTAGTTTTTTTTCTTCAATTCTCGTGGAAAAAGTAGGAGGAGCTTAGCAAAAAGTCTGGTGGAAAGACTTGAAAAACCCTACGTGTGTACGGCCCTTTAGTATTCCCTTTATATGAATAAAGCTCAACCACAGTAAACTATCCTGCCAACTTTTCAACTTAGATGGCTCTGAGTAGCTTTTGTGCATCCATGAGCATTACTTAGAAGCTCGACTCTATTTCTCTGAACAAAGTCTAAACCTATCTAGGTATAATTTTCATAGGTAGGTCCCTTTTTTAAATACTCTGTGTAGTTTATTTCAAATTTAATGTTATGAAATTATGAGGATTTTATTTCACTGAAAACTGTTCGATGTGAATTTTTGTCGCTATCATTCTGTTCAATTTTCTTGATTATGAATTTGGGTATTTACATATGATTTGTTTTTATATGTAATATTCATTTTCCTCTTCCATCCGTGAGTGCAACCACCGGTGCTTGTGTCCTTTTTCGTCACATTTCTTGGTAAGTGACTGCATTCACGGAGTAGCTTTTCTGCATTCAAAAGCTTTGTCATTGACGGTGGTAGGTGACTTTGTTCATGGAGCCACTTTCTTGTCTCACTGCTTCTTCCAGTCCCTTGTACTTAATTCCTTTTTTACGTCAGCGATATGGCCTTTTGCTCCGAAACAGACGTAAAACTCCTAAATTAATTATATGTAGGTTATTCCCTAATAATTTTCCCTAGAAGTTTAGTACCTAATATGGTACAGTAATTTTCTACCCAACTCATATGGGTCCGTGAACAGAGTTGTACATAATACCTACCTACCTATCCAATCTCCCACTTATTTATTTAGATCTAATTACCTCGTGTGCATTATCTCCTGTCTTAATTTAACTATTTTATGTTCTAACATAACTCTTCTCTATTAAATAATATCTTGCAATGTTGCTAGTTTAGTATTTGTTTTCCGGGATCTAAAGTTGAGAAAAAAATGGCGGTAATTATGTAGCTACCTAACTTAAGTTCCGAATTATCGGACTGTTTCACATCTTCGATCATCAAATAAAAAATAGGGAATGTTAATGGATACCAATTAAAATTTCAAGCTAAATAAGCACTTTTATTGTATGATCGAATATGTGATACTGCTCGATAACCCAGAACTCACCCTATATTCCTTGCTAATAAAATTTCAATCTCTAAAAGCTGGGTTCACAAGACTATGGTTGTAAAACTTTGTCTATTATTATGGAGTGTATTTCTTTTTGCATGTACTTTTCAATGATTTATTTTTCTTAGAAGTAACAAAATGAGTATTTCATATTCCTGAGCTAGAACACGAAAAAATGAAACTGTTCTGGTAAAATCTGAATACCTAGGGGTTTGATCGTGAATGTACCATAATACGTCTCTTGATGATTGTTTTTTATATCTCAATTAAACGGCAATACTCTTTCTTTTTTCATTATACCTACAAGTTTAAAATATGCAGAATCCCTTTAGATTCACAAAGTTTCTGTAGAATATAAAATCATTATCTTCATTCATGGAAGCATTAAAATGGATAAAAATAGGTCTGTGATCAGAGACATCAAATTCTAAAACTGTAGATTTTAATTTAAATAAAATTTAGCCAAATGTGATCTATTATAGAGCATTGATCAGTCTGGTTGTAGGAAAATCTGGTTGGTTTATCTATTAGGGAGTAAAATTGTGTCCTGTCATAGAATGAATAAAAGAATTAATAGCACGAAAATTAAAAGAATTAAAAAGATCAATGGAATTCCCACATAAAATAGCCTTAGTATTGGCAATTGAGGGTAAAATGTTACATGTAAAGATTTCATTAAAAGTCTCAATAGGGTAAGAAGGAGGTCTATAAACACATAGCAGATTAAAAATATTTCCATTTAAAATAAAAGACAATGATAAAACTAAGACTATCTAAAATATTCACATTAAAATTACACCTAGCATACACTGATATTCCAGCGCCTCTTCCGTTTCTATATATACAAAATTTATTAAAACCTTTCAAATTAAAAACATGGTCAAATGATTCCTCCAGCCGAGTTTCTGTCAAGGCAATAAAATCGATTCAGTCATAGTTAAAAGGGATTCTAGTTTTGCAAAATTTCTCCTACAGCTTCTAATATTTACATTAAATACACTAATAGTTTTTTGAGGTGGACTAAAATCTTTAAAATCATCTAGTGAAAAACTATTACAGTGGACTGTTGGAAACCAGTTATCATAGGTACCATCATTCGGTTGATTCATTGCTATTGTTATTTTAGTCTGGAGTTATATTTAAAATGTTTACAAACTTGTTAAAAAATTCAGAGGTATTGATTATAAAATATTTAGGATTATCGTTAATTTTTGCGCAAATGTTACCACCAAATATATACACTGACTTGATATGATTATTAGTTTTTTTGAGTTCTTTGAGTTTATAAAGTAGAAGAGATCTTTTTTTAGTTACGTATTCACTTATATACAATACAGGCCACTTGGTTTGATTTCTTTATAAAAAATTATGATTTGAAATTTTGTTATTAAAAGAACTAATTTTAATTTTAAAATGCTTTTTAGTTTTTCCAGCTAGAGTGACTGATTCCACAGCTTCAGTTGCCAGGTGTGGAACCACCTTCCTCACCGCTGCAGTTACTTCTCTCTTCAGATCTACATTTTCTTTCCTCTCTATCTTGTTAAGCAGTTCCCTGCAGGCCTCTCCCTCAATCTTGACACTATTATTCAAGGAGTCCTGCTCAACTTGATCCAGTCGGTCTTCTAATCGGGAGATTCCTAGGGTCGAAGAGATAGGAGTTCCGTTTGCAACTCGCTCGCTAAACAGGGGTGCAACGGTAGAGGGGCCTTGTCCGGTAATTAGAGCATCAGCTGTATTGAGATAGTTAGTCTTGGATGATGGGTTGAAGCTATTTTTTTCAATCTGCTTGACTTTCCTCAGGATTTCAGAAATGAAGCTCACGATTGACTCAAACAGCTCTATAATATCCAGAGAGATCTCAGTCTTACCACCGGTTGAAGTTGAAGAAGAGACAGGTGGCTGTGGTATGGTAGTTTTCCTTGGCCTGCCTACCTTGTTCTTAATTTCGGGTTTGAATTTTTTTAACTCCTCAATGGTAGCTTGCAAAATGTCTGACTCTGACTGTAGAGCAGAGAGGCAAATGTCTTCCTCGGTGTCAGACTCAAATTCACAAAGGTCACGAATTGAAGAGTTTGACTTGATAGACATGATGATAAATGTAAGTTGCTTGTTTACTTTATGTCGTTTTTAGAGAGCTG
Source organism: Caprella mutica (assembly GCA_947561585.1). NCBI lineage: Eukaryota > Metazoa > Arthropoda > Malacostraca > Amphipoda > Caprellidae > Caprella > Caprella mutica. Next base: position 231,078 of record CANNZV010000715.1, read on the forward strand.
CACAGACACTACACGTCCACACTGCGTCATCACTCAATCATCATGCAAATTAGTTTTTCATTTAAATATATTTTTCACGTAAATAAATTTTTCATGTAAATAAATTTTTATTGCATATAAATTTTTCTTGCAAATAAATTTTTCATGTAAATACATTTTTCATGTAAATACATTTTTCATGTAAATGCATTTTTCATGTAAATATATGTAAATTTTTCATTTAAATACATGTAAATTTTTCATGTAAATAAATTTTTCATGCTAATAAATTTTTCATGCTAATAAATTTTTCATGCGAATAAATTTTTCATGCAAATAAATTTTTCTTGCAAATAGATTCTTCTTGAATATAAATTTTTCTTGAAAATAAATTTTTCATGTAGCCTAATTAAAATTTTTCATGTAAATGAATTTTCCATGTAAATAAATTTTCTATGTGAATAAATTTTTCATATAAATACATTTTTCATGTAAATATTTTTTTATCTAATTTTTTTCAGATGTGAAAGCGTGACATTTTCTTGCAACCAACCAACCATCAGTATTAGTATATAGGGTGATAGTGTATATATACATATAATATAATAATGGTAGGTGGGGATTAACTGGATGTATGTGCATGCAATGGAATATTATTTCAAATTAAACACATAAAATTACCATAGTTTGCCAATAGGATATATTTCGAATATTCATGATATTCATATTGCATATTCGTAGACATTTTGGTGTAGGAACTGAGTGGAGAAAGGGCGGGAATGTGGTATAATAAGTATAAAAAGCTATTTTCTATGAGCAAATTTCTATTTCAAATATTGCAGATATTTCAGACCTCTGATAATTTATATTTTCCAAGTGAAAATGTGGGGGTATCCCATTTGCCTGGTTAAACACCTTCCCTCATATTCTATTATTGAGTATTCTGTCAAAGAACTGATTTTTGCGAACTAGAATATCAGTTTCATAAAGTCGAAATTCGAAATAAAAATTTGTTAATTTAATGCATATTGAGTTGATATATGCAATTGTTAATAATAGGAGAATTTAATAATGGCACAGCTGTGAGAATAATTGACGTTACCCGATAAGAAGACATCTGAAGTTGGCTTGGAGAAATAATTGGCTATTCACCAAGATAAATAATCATTTATGCATTGGTTTATCTTCAAGTTTATAGATAATTGACTTGTTTAGTCATTATTTGGTCCACCTGCAAATAATTTCTAATGAGGTGAACAATAAAGAAGATTAGCTTTATCCACAGGTCTCTTCCAATTAAAATAATAATATGGTAAATTTAGGTCTAATTTTCCAGATAAACAAAGAAGGTTAAACGTCTGCAGCTGCTAATAAAATATGATGTCAATGGCTGGAAATGTACAGTGAGTGATCAGCAGTCAGGTAGGTGTGGTGTATAATTCTGGCCCAGTTTTGATCGGTGAGGTACCTTGTTGACAATGCCATCAAATATTTAGTTTGTTCAGGATGTAACCCAATTATATAAGTTGAAAATAATAGTTGGAATACTTGTTACATTTGGAGAAACTTTATTTATATAGAGTTGAACTCCTTCTAGTCTTTAATACGTCTCGGAGTAGAATCATTAGACTTCTTGACTAATTGCATCGGCATTTTCAACCACTCTTCCATCAAAACCTGCTACAGCTTCCTCAGACAAGGAGAGAGCGATTCCTGACTTGTGCTCAATGATACCGAGATCCGGATATTGAGGGGACCGTTCCATGTATTCCAGCTCAGTTTCGTGCTCTTCATACAAATAGTTAACGACATGGTTAGTGTTGATCGTAGATTATCGTCTTGGAAGATGCAATCACCTTCAGAAAACAGAAGTTTGACACTTTGGATGATCCTGGCCATCCAATATACTTATATAATCTTTATTATTGATCCTACTATACATGGCAACAATAGACCATAAGAGCTCCACGATATGGATGACCAAACCATTACTGAGCCTCCTCCGGGCTTCACTGTGGGGAGAAGACAATCCGGGTTGAAAGCTTCTTTGGGCTCCCTTCACACGTATACTTGCCCGAAGTTGGAAATAAGAGTAAGACTGGTCTCATCAAAGAAGATTACTCACACTTTTTAGACACTGCAGTTTTTGTGGTCCTTGCAACACATCATCCGCTTCTCAACGGTTTGAGATTAAAGCAGAAGATTCCTGATGGCGGCTCTTCCATGGTATCCGTCTTTATGGAGCTCACGACGAAAATTGTGTCAATTTTCAATGTTTTCGAAAACATTTATGGGCAGATTTAAAAAGAATTAATATCTAATTTCATTCACCAATTCATTTATCAAGATTAGATAAATTTCTCTCGTGAGAAAATCATACCATATCCAAGGTATAAGACGTCTCCATATTTCCAATAGAGGCCCATATTTGATTAAAAATTCTAATCACAATAATCTATTTTAGCAAGTTTTTTATTCATATATCGTCTAGTCCTGGTAAACGAATAAACATCGATATAGAATTATTTTCTCTCATATAAAAATAACTTGGGTACTTTAGGTTCAGTAACTTGGTTAGGACCTTATAGTCGCAGTAGCTCACTGGTTTTTCTTGAAAATTCTGTTTTATAATACAAAATATCTATCAGAGAGCTTATATCAGAATTGCTTTAATTGTTTGAGGTCTTTCCTTGTTTTTCGAATTATACCATCGTCCTTGATATGTTAGATCTCGAAAAAAACAAAAGGGTTTGGTGATCGAAACCAACAATTTGCCCTTCTTCAAACTAAGTTTGGTCACGCATTTAACCTAAATATCAAATATATATAATATACAAAGGGAAATATACAATTTTGTTGCAAGAAGAGCATATTCACAGTGAATATATACCAGCATAATGAAACTCGAATCAATATTTCGGATAAACTCGATTTTTAAGATAGTGTACTTAAAAGTGTAGTGTACAATTATTTTGTCCAACCCTGTATTTCCATAACCATTTATTTTTCATTAAATTTCAACAATTACATATTTGCGAAACTAGCGACAAGTTATTTCTTTTGGAATGTTAGTCAAAACATTAAGCTATATATTAAAGCTCGTCTCCACTCTATTTTTTTTCCTCTAAAAATACTTTAAATTTGTTAACTTAGGATGAGCCAAACGTCAACGCTGTCGACATACTGTCAGGGATATAGAGTTTTCTCTGTCGATGTGTTTGAAGTAGTGACGTCTTCTGTTGCCTGCTCTGATGCAGGCGATGATTTGGAAATTTCCGCGGTGCTTCTCACCGGCGAGTGCTAGAATCAGAGTTTTCAGACGTGCCTAGACCCGGAAAATGAGCTACGCAGTTCCCGGTAGAAATTTTTCTTTGGACAATATTGGGACAACATTGGCCCGAGAATCATTGCTACCTGGGACGTGCTTCTCACCGGCGAGTGCTTGAGTCAGAGTTCACTGCTGTGCCTAGACCCGAAGACTGAGCTCTAAGGCGCTTTTTATTGACGAGTGCTAGAGTCAGATTGCGCAGCCGTACCTTGTCTCTTAAATAACAGAAAAGAAATTGATCCAGTATTCGCTTCGAAATTAAATATTTAAGAAACAGTAACGGTCACAGTCCAACATTTCTATTAGATTCAATATAAAAAAAAAGTAGGACGATTTTGTATCTCGTATTATCGTTAATTCAATGGTAATTAGGTATAGAAATACACTTTTATGTAGCTAATTTTGTTTTAGGTTAATGGGTATTTACATAGATAACGGTACAGGTAGCCATAATATGTCTAAAAGCTTTATTATTATTTTGAATTTTGATCTGGAAATTCCGAGGAAAGAAGGAAAATCACAAGAAAAAATTAAATTACACATTATAATAAAAATAAAGAACCAAATTTGAAAAGTTTTTCAGTTTTATTATCAGTAACCTCAGTTCTAATGAACATATAAATTAAACAGTTAGAGTAGAGGAGACCTGTAAGTTCAAAAATTTCATATATTATTTTGATTAATGCATTGATTTACTTAATTAAATTTTCTCAATTATTTGCAGATTCCAAAAATGAAGATCTTTTTAACTTCGATGTTGCTTTTGCAGTTCCTGGTAAGTTATTAAAGTTGCACTAAGTTAATGATGTCAACTTAATTTAATTACATATTGTGTTCATCTACTTCTATGTCTTTAATCGTGAGTTCGGTTGTTAAATTCCTTTATTTTCGTGTGAAATTCCTGTTCTTTTGGTTTCGTTCCGTAAATACTAATTTTTGTACACTTTATTTACTAGTACGGGATATATTTAGTTATCTACATATACTTAGATTTAAAAAATATCATTTTTCCCTCAACTACGAAGGGTTCGGAAATTACATGAATGGAAACACTTTTGCAGTTTTGAACACTAAAATGATTATTTCAAATGATATTGAATATTGCACTAAATAATATATACTAATTTCCTTTCAGATGAATGAAGCAAGGGCAAATCTAGACGGACAGACAAGTGAAAGGGTAAGTGTTGAATTATTATTATAGTTGTTAAATTTTTGATCTAGCTTGTCTATATGGTGGAATGAATTCTTCTTCATAATTCTCATGCAGGTCCCCCTGTTGAAAGAAGATGGTACCGCAACAGGGACAGCCATCACCTGTTCTCCGTATTCTGTAGAGGATGACACCAACAACGTGGAATTTGTGAAATATGTCTTGGACACTGAAGAGGAAGCAAATACTACAGTGGTTTGGAATTCACAATCGAATTTATCTCTCTTCGAAGAATGTGCATCGTATGCTGCTGAGCAAAGTGAGTACCGGCAACTGAAAAGCTTAAACTATATTTAAAATCACTGTTCTATAAAATCTATATCTGATATATTCATTATGGCTGAAATGTTCTCCTTCCCATAGATGTTGGAATGTTCTACTTCGATGGACAGACTTGCGAAACTAGTGACACTGTCTATGAACGGAAAGAGAAGAAGTGTAACTCCACAGCTGCTAAGATGGTTTATATGCAGAAAGGATTTCAACCAGGTATATGTACACTGTAAAGTATTTACACTCCAAGTATACACTCCAATCGTATAAAAATGATTCACGTTCAAACGATTCATAGTAACGTTCTTAGTATTGAAATGTACAGATATATTGTCAAAGGTATTGTTGTTCTCAGATTCGTTGAACAGTTCAAATATTTAATTGAAGACAAAATTAGCCGTAGGTACCTAATCTAATTTTTCTATTTTGCTTTAAATTTTTGGTTAAGGCTTAAATTAGTTTATTAATATATTTTCTTTTGCAGCAGTTATAACAAATTGCGTCGAAGATGGTACTACTTACAATGAAGGAGATGTATGGGGGGGGGGGGATGGAATGGCTCTTCCATGTGACACTATCGGAAGAAAGAAATGTTTAAATGGAGTCATCATTACAGGTTAGTAGGTACAATAATTTAGGAAAAAAATTCATCAATTTTCGATTTTTTTTTTCGAAGAATCTCATGTTCGAGATTTTACTGTTGACTTTTAATGTTTTGACAAAGAAATTGGTATCGCACAATTAGTATTGGGTCAATCCAATGGGTTATTCTGTCTCTAATTTCGACTTTGTTAATGTTAATGATGTACAGTATGAATGAAAGATATTATAGCTCAAAAGTCTTGATAATATTATTGTACTGGTAAAAGCTTAAAGTTGTTAATTGTAATTAGGAATTTTGGATAGCTTGTATTGATAAATTTTTTCCGATTGTTTCTGTATTTTATGAAAATTGGTAGATTACATTTTTTTTATTTGGAAAACTATCATAACTTATCATAGGTCTATTCTTCAATTGATTTTCTTATATTAATATTAATTATTAATATTATAATTTATAAACTATTCAAATATTTATTCCTATTTATATTATTCACTTATTTAATAATTTAATTTATTTGAAGATAAAAGTCAGACTTCAATAAATTAATATTACGTGCTATAGATTTATGTTCTGATACTGAAACTTTCAGTGATGCTTTTTCTATTAGCCTGTGGGAAATAATTTTTTTTAAAGAATTATATTTTCTGTCTATCAGAACGGCTTTTTGAAGACCTGATAAATAACACATCAGACTACACATCGCACATGGAGGGAGTGGACTACATCCAAGTGACGAATGGTCCTTGTTTCTTGAAGCCTGTACTCTCTACTGGAAAAGCTGATGCGTATGATCAATTCGAAATCTGCTACCCAATCGGAAGTTATCCTTGTTCATATACAGAATTAATGGTTCCAACTAATGGCCCTCTTTTCACGGAGCAAATAAAAGGTAATTATTTTCAATAACTATCATAAAAACAGAAGTAACATTTTATGCTCAACATTATATTATATATGTATTGTAGCATACTTTATTGCCGAATTTAGAGCTTTATTTTTGTTATAAACTCACCAAGTTCTGACTCTTATGAAGAATGAAATAATTTGAACATAAATTAAAAGCTCTATTTGATAATGTTCTTATCGCATCTTCATTTTAAAAAGAAATGAACAAAAGCTGAAGAAATCTAAACCTGAGAAAGAGTTTCTTCTATAGACTGCAGACTGGAATTGAATATCATTTTAACAAATTAGGGTATTGGAGGGTTAGGGTTATTTAAAATTAATTTCATATTCTATTGTAAAAGTTATATTAGATTACTGGGAGCGAAGGTAATCTAGAAATTGAATAGCTTGTTGAACAATAAAAATGTATCGTCCATGTATATCTTCTACAAATATTAGGTTTAAAACTAGTTGTGCATTATGAAGCCATTTTTGTTCCTGGTGACGAAAATACATTGGAAAAAGCCGGTGAATGAGGCGAACACATTGATAATCCTTCTTTCTATTGACATAGGTTATTGTCAAATACTAAGAAATTATTGAGTTCTGAAAATTTCTTAAAGGTCCTCTCCACTATAAATTAAAAAAATCTGCAATTGCTTTAAATATGTAGAGCTAAAGTTATATAATATATAACATACCACAGTAAGCAGAATTTAAATCGATCAAGTATTCTGTTCACAATTATTTATATAAGAAATATTCACATTTTGCTTTTTTTCATTCTGAGATTCATTAGAAGAAGAAGCCCGAATACTTGAGTAGGTATGTTCGTTCGTATATACATAGTAGATACCTATTCAAATACAGTGTTTTAAAATTTACAGTTCTCTAAATCGGAAAAATGTTATGATATATGAAAACTAACTAAGAAATACTTAATTAGGTACTTGGATTCTCTATATGGATCCATTATCTTGGAATCAGCTTTGTTATTGTTTTGAATTAGTAGGATCTAGATAGCGTATAGGACAAGCAGGCTTTATCGTTGCTTGGAATTCAGAGGGGTAGGAACTGATCAAAATACCCCCAAGGAACCGATCAAATTACCCCCTTCCTAGTTCACGTCCCTCAATGAAATAGGGACGTGAACTAGGAATTTAACAACATTTGAATCTCTATGAACCTCATTCGTTGCTTTTTTTCTTTCCTATTCTATTATATTTTCTATCGGACTAGCAATACCTTCCTTTAAAGGTCCCTTCACTCGATTTTTAATTTCTTTATTCATTAGTACTAAGGTTACTGATTATAAAGCTGCAAACCATTTCAAATTTGGTTCTATAGTTTTATTATAATATGTAATTTAAGATTTTCCCCCGTTCTTTCTACTAGAATATAACTATAGAACCAAATTTGAAATGGTTCGCAGTTTTATAATCAGTAACCTTAGTTCTAATGAATAGAGAAATAAAAAAAAATAGAGTGGAGGGGTCCTTTAAAGGAAGATATTGCTAGTCCGACAGAAAATGTAATAGAATAGGAAAGAAAAAAGCAAAGAATGCGTTTCATATAGATTCAAATATTGTTAAATTCCTAGTTTACGTCCCTATTTCATTTAAAAACGTGAGCTAGGAAGGGGATATTTTGATCGGTTCCTTGTTCACGTCCCTAGAAATTTACCTAAATATTTTACTTACTCTTTTGAAGACTCTTTGAAGAGAGAATTCATCATGAAGTAAAGAATCTATCTACAAATAGAGTCCTAGACCCTTTAGTCAGCATAATTACCTTCGCAAATTTGTGGAAGGTTATATTTTACCCGGCATTTATTTATTATCTTGTTATTTACATTACTGAAAAAGTATTCCACTAAATTGCTTGAAATTTGGTGAAACTATTGGTCAATGTTCAGTGACCTGCTGGTAGAATTATGGGAGCGACTTGGTCAAAGGTCAAGGTCATGGTCATTAATAACTCAAAAAGTATAGAATCATTTTGCATGAAACTTGGTGGGACGATTGGTCCATATACAGGAACCATTTTGTTAGATTTTGGAAGCGATCGAGTCAAAGGTCAAGTCCATTTATAACTCAATAACTCAAAAAGTATTCAACTAAATTGTCTGAAATTTGATGAGACGATTGGTCAATAACCAGGAACCATCTGGTAGAATTTGGGAGCGATCCAGTAAAATGGCAAGGTCATTTAACTCAAAAAGTATTGAGCCATATTGCATTAAACTTGGTGGGACGATTGGTCATTATCCAGTTACCAGTTTATTAAAATTTGGGAGAGAATGGGTGAAAGTGGCGACGAAGTATGCGCTCTACCAAGTGCACGTAATCTAGTTTCACATACTCATACTCCATCTCTTTGTGAGTAAAAAATTTATTGAATGATAGACCCTTTACTAACACATTTGCTTGATTCTTCTTCTTACACTATTTGCTTTTCAAAATTTATGAATATTAAAATGTTTCATTTTTCAGCATTCTTAGACTCTCCTTTGGCGAACTCGATGACTACCTCTGAACTTGCAGTGCACATATTCAAATTACCTGATTCAACCAAATTCAACTGGGGATCTGAACCAGGTTACACATTTGAATTCCCTGCCTCTACTGATCCTTCGGAAAACTGCATCGTTTTCGATGCTATAGGTTCCCATACTCCGTACGCGTCAAATTGCAATGAAAATAAAGAACGTGATATGTGTTGCGTGCTTTAGATTTCAGTTCTTTGTTTAAAGGGGCAGTACAGTCATTTTTTGTTTTAACAATTTTAATGTCAAATGATTGCTTAGTAAGAATAAAGTATATCGTGTGACATTGCAATGTTCAATAAAATCTAGTAATGGAGGTATATCATTTTATATATAATTAATTTCCTAACAAATGCTATCGGATAGATGGCGCCACAAACAGGGGCGCCATCTTGTAAACATACAAACTGAATTAAGTTTCTACCTAAATTCTAGCTCAAGTGAAGAGATGGCTTTATTTTCAAAACTATGCCTTCCTGTCTACGAGTTCAAATAATATTTTCACCATTTTGACGCAAACAAAGCATGATTACTGCATATATAAATTAATATGAAAACAACAAACATACTCACGCACATACTAATGAGTGGTAAAGCTTCCGCTAGCTAGGTGTCGCTAATTTTATTATATACTTTTTATAGGAACATTTTAAAAATATACGTGCATACAAATATTAAATAATTAAATATTCTGAATCGATATAAAACCAATTTGGCGATTCTTTGATTTTGACTTTACTATCTCTTTAACAATATTAATATCAGTTACCAATTTTGACTATTTCTTGCATTTAGTAGATGATATTATATTTATTGCGTGTCTTTTCAGTTAATATTTGTTATAATTATGTACCAGTTTTTACTACTGAGTACCTATTGGATAAGAATATAACTAAATTGTGTGTTTTTTACAATTATTATTTGTTGAATTTTTTAAATAATTCTAACTTAAGAAGAAAATATAACTTGGGTTTAAGATGGTTTGTCTTGTTTAAATTATATTTAATTTCCAATTTGATTTAATTGAGTGTGAATTGGAAAATAATATATAGGATAGCTTATTGTTTTATTCATCCTTTTATTAAACAAATAAGAATCTGAAATTATTTAAATTCCATCACTAATAAAAAAAGTAGAAATCAAGCAGTTTAGCAATAAGAAGATTTATTATAAATTTCACTGAATAATTATTCTATGAAACTTATATTAGCTGGTATAAAAGGGTGAAGAACTCCTATGATCGTACAGAAGTTTTTCTTTCGTTCAGTTCATTAATGTCTGAATTTTTTCATTTGAAACCAAATAGGGACAACAGTGAACCAATTCTTTTAGGTCACAGCTTAGCTAATATGTAACATTTGGCTAATTTCAATATTCGAAAAAATAAATCAGGTTTTGTTCATCTTATTATTACTAGATAAAATGATAAGTTTGTTCATTTCTAAAATTTACTTGAATAAATTAAATGACAGAATTATTATATACCTATAATTTATTATAGAATCTTATAAGTAAATATAATTCCAGCAGTAGATTATGGATAGATATCTTGCTACTCGAAAGTTAGAATACTAAAAATACCTTCAATGTCCTTTGGATAATATGGAAATTGAGTTGAAAATCTTTTCAATCAAATAAAGGTTTGATCACCTCGTAAATGAATGATATCACATTTGGCCTCCTATTGTTTTATTAATCGTAGTTTCCATATTAAACTATGACAAAATTTCCGTCATAAGTTGTAGAGTAGATGATGGTATATGATTTAACGAGATATATACGGTACATGATTTATCGAGATAAGCTGTGGTATAAGATTTTGTAAACCATTTTTAAATTTTTTTTCAATACATTCATATCACGAATATCAAAATTTAGGAGCTAAGAAAAAATCTCCAATTACTTTTCACACTGGACTTTCAGCACTATTTTTCTCTTTTCTTGACTGGGGATGCGACAATATGCAGCCTAAAATATTCTGCAACGGAAGTAAATGAAAACTAAGAGCCTACCTAACAAGAATATATGAAAAAATGAAAAAGTGATAGTAAATGAAGCCTACCAGACACAAAATCTAAGACCTCTTAGTTGAAGAGTATAACCCTAGCGATATCTTCCAAAAATGGAAATAGCGTTAAAAATAGTAAGTAATAAAGAAAGATAATATTAAGTCCAAATTACAGCAGTTCGGAGGTCAATAACAACAATCAATCATCGTAAATAAATGAAACTATAAGAATATAGATTCAGAATAGTTTAGCTTCTCAAAAAGCCGATACTAAAAACTTCAGTAGAAAGAATTTAAATCCAGAAAATCTACTTGGGTATTTAGTTCTTACGACTTTTATGAAAGAATAAACACTAGGTACTCTATTATTTATCTCTTACGACTCATTTCAAAGCATATAAACTAGGTACTTTATTATTTAGCTCTTACGATTTATCTTAAAGAAAAAAACTAAGTACCCTATTGTTTAGCACTTCGATTCATTCCAAAGAATTATAACTAGGTAGCAACTCAATTATTTAGTTCGTACGACTTTTTTCAAAGAATAAAAACTAGGTACTTTATTATTAAGCTCTTACTTCTTATTTTTAAGAATAAAAACTAGGTACTCGATTATCTTGCTCTTACGACTTATTTCAAAGAATAAAAACTATGTACTCTATTATTCAGATCTTACGACTGATTTCAAAGAATAAAAACTGAGTACCCCATTATTCAGCTCTTACGACTTATTTCAAAGAATAAAAACTAGGTACTCAATTATCTTGCTCTTACGACTTATTTCAAAGAATAAAAACTATGTACTCCATTATTCAGATCTTACAACTTATTTCAAAGAATAAAAACTATGTACTCTATTATTCAGCTCTGACGACTTATTTTAAAGAATAAAAACTAGGTACTCAATTATCTTGCTCATACGTCTTATTTCAAAGAATAAAAACTATGTACTCTATTATTCAGCTATGACGACTTATTTTAAAGAATAAAAACTAGGTACTCTATTATTTAAAACTGCGATTTATTTCAAAGAATGAAAACTAGGTACTTTATTATTTAGCCTTTACTGTGGCTGATACGTCACAAGGCAATTACCACTAGGCATCCCACCGCGGTTTGGTTACTCCTGGATCACAGCGAACCAAAGCCAGCATATATAAAGCCAGGTTCTAGGAAATTTCAGTCTTGGAAAATTCGGTTTCGGAAAACTCGGTCTCGGTTTTATAATGGTGTTATTGAATAACAAATATAGAAAAAGTTGAAATTATGAGCACTAAAATGTGTAGTTTATTCATTAAAAGCAGATACCTAACATCATTAACAGTTGTAAAGTGATACGTAACATTAGTAATTTTTTACATGTTTTGACATTTATTTAACATGAGATTTGAGCGGGAAATTCGGTTTCGGAATTTTCGGTATCTGGTATAAATAAGACTTATGATATAAGACTTATGCCACCCCCAGCTCCCCTGCTAGGTTTCTAAACGATCATGAAGTATGCAGTACAACAAACTAGTGGATAAAACTAACTATATAACGATCATTTATGTTGAGAGATCATTTATAATTCTGAAACAGAAAATTCAAGACTGATTATTTCGAGACCAAAAATTTCCGAGACTCAAATTTCCAGCCTCCATGAAGCCATCGAGCCCAATTTCCACCAGTCCTGAGTCACATATTCTAGCGCGAGCTTCGTTATTCTAACCTCTCAGAACTAACCGAGGCCCAGCGTATTCTATATATTTGTGTGTTACTATATATACCTTTTAACCGGTGACTTTATAGGACCTATTTGTTCAATCAAATTTGTAGACTTTCTATTTTATTTACCTATTTATGTTTAAATATGTATTGCTTTCAATGCAATAAATTGATTACTTTAGTTATTGCAGGGTCCTAGTCCTAGATTCCATTCAAGATTACAACATAGATTTCTATCATTTATCTTATTTCCATATTAACTATATATTCTCAACCCTATCTTTCGTATTTTCATTATTTAAATAATATTAAATCTTTACCAACTTTCTATACCTAGGCTAGTCGTTTATCAACATAAAAATAAAACCATCATCCCCTCTCTTTTATTCAGCCTTCTTTGAATAGTAAATTAGTACTACCATTTTTGAATAATAAAATAGTTAAATAGATAGTTTAATTCAAGTTTAATATAATAATCATTAGTTGGGCTCAAATCGATTATCCGCAAAGTGGTAATCCTACGTTCCAAACAACTACCTAGTTTATTTTTATCCAGTCAAATTAGATAAAATAGGTACCTATACATAGCCACATTTCAAACTAATTATTACCCATAGAATCTCTTTATTAACCCATATATGACGAGATAAAATGAAGTTTTTGATACGGATTTTAAACTCATATATGTTTTCAAGTGAGGACTCATACATCACGAAACAACTGTTTTCGATGCATATTTCTTTCAATATTTTAAATAACACCAAAAGCTGATATATGATGATCGGCTTGACCTTGAAAGTACGCATCTGCTTTACCTTGAAAGTAAGCATCTGCTTTACCTTGAAAGTACGCATCTGCTTTACCTTGAAAGTAAGCATCTGCTTTACCTTGAAAGTACGCATCTGCTTTACCTTGAAAGTAAGCATCTGCTTTACCTTGAAAGTAAGCATCTAAAATGCTTACATACTAATTTATTTATTTAATAGTAAATAATTTATGGTTATTAATTTATAGTTAATAAATTATGGTTATAGTTAATGTTTTGCAGTTAATTAGAGATATTCATTCATTATAATGAATAAATTATTATTAGATATATGAATAAATTATTAGTTATATGAATAAAATATCAGTTAGTTAGTGAATAATTTATTATTTATAATAACTCATTTAATAATTCATAGTTAATAACTCATTTAATATTTTATAGTTAATTACTCATGTAATAATTTATAGTTAATAACTCATTTAAAATTTTATAGTTAAATCAGTCATATTTTATGCGGACTAAGCCCTTAAATTTATAGTTTTTTATGGAACCTTTTTATAGGTTGTCATGTTAAGATGAAAATATATGGATATTATAAACATAAACATGATTATAAAGTTAAATTAAAATTTGGTCTGAAAATAATGACATTTATTTGATGAGCTCTGAAATTAAATATTAAATTTTAAATATTTATTTTGATTTGAATTAGGGTAAGTTCCAAGTTATCGGACAGTTCCATATGTTTTCGACCCGAATAAATATATATAATAAATCAATAGTTATTACTACACTTTCAATTCGCTTATTTTTATTTTTTTAAATCTATTTTTTCTATAAAATTTGAAATAATTCCGTATTTTTCTACTCAATTGTTCCTTTTTAATTAATATTAACGAATATTAACGAATAATGGGTTTATATTTTAATGCAAGTAAGCATTATTAATGCATATATACTGATTCAACTAAATAACTTTCAACAGTCAAAACTATGATTTTTATTATTTTAATAATAGTATGAGCTGTAATCCACTGCCACAAATTCAGTAGAAAAAACAAATATATGAACAATAGTAATAATTTTTATATTCAATGTGTGTTTCTATATTATAGTATAGTATAATATATAGTAAATATAAATAATATATATATATATTTAAATTAATTTATATATAAATATCGTTGGGGTGTTATGGCGACAAAAAATGAATATATACGACTTAAGTCTTCCGGAAGGCTTAATAGTTCTGGCTGTGGTCGTCTTAATATTGAGGGTCGAAATACGAAGTAATTAATAAATGTGCATGGTCGAAAAACTCAGATTTACAAGAATACACTATTTTGAACACTAGTTTTGAGCAACTTTGTAGCTCATAAAAAAGTTATTAGAGATAGCACGGTTGATAATTCACAGGTATATATGAGTCCTTTTTAAAAAAAATGTCACCTCAAAATTCTGAAATTGGATATTAAATTTTAGATATTTTGTTTAATTTGAGTTAGGGTAGATTTCAAGTTATCGGACAGTTCCATATGTTTCCGATTCGAAAAAATATAATAATTATTATAAAATATATATTTTTTTCTCTGTAAAATTTAATATCTAGCACAAAATTTTGTAATTATTGTTTCTTTTTAAATATTAACGAATAATAACCAATTACTCCGTTTAGATTGTCCTCGACAAACATGGTCGCATAAAGCAGTATTTTCTACTTGATTAATTGAAGTTAATATTTAATTGAAGCTCCGTTAAAATTTCATTATAATTAATTAAAATTACGTAATGAATTACAAAATTAACGGATATGAAGAAGCCAAATTAAGTAAATTAATGGTGCATAAATGAATGGATAAATGATTCAATATAATTTAAATGAACTTACCTATGTTATTAAAGCTAATTGCTTAATAAACATTTACAGTTAATAACAATAATAGTAATTTAAGATGAGAGAATTGCATTTCCCACAGGAATTTGAGTAAAGATATAAAACTGTACCATTAATTCAAATGATGTATAATGACATAATAATGGATTTTATATTTAAATAAAAGTAAGTATTATTATTGCATATATACTGATTTAACTAAATAACTCTCAACAGACAGAACTATGATTTTTTATTATTATAATAATAGTATGAGCCGTAATCCACTGTCACAAATTCAGTAGGAAAAAATAATAGATAAACAATACCAATTTTTTTTTATTTAAATGTGTGTTTCTACATAAAAGTATAGTAAAATATAGCAAATTATAATATATAGTAAATATTAGTAATAGTGTAGCATAATATATAATATATAGTGTATATATATAATATAATAATGGTGGGTGGGGATTAACTGGATGTATGTGAATGCAATGGAATATTATTTCTAATTAAACACATAAAATTACCATAGTTTGCCAATAGGATATATTTAGATTATTAATGATATTCATATTGCATATTCGTAGACATTTTGGTGTATGAACTGAGTGGAGAAAAGGCGGGAATGTGGTATAATAAGTATAAAAAGCTATTTTCTATGAGAAAATTTCTATTTCAAATATTGCAGATATTTCAGACCTCTGATAATTTATATTTTCCAAGAGAAAATGTGGGGGTATCCCATTTGCCTGGTTAAACACCTTCCCTCATATTCTATTATTGAGTATTCTGTCAAAGAACTGATTTTTGTGAACTAGTGCATTTGGTTCACAAAGTTGAAATTTGATATGAAAATTTAATGTAATTTTTCTAAATATTAATTAAATAATGAATGCATTTTGAGTGGATATAAGCAATTGTTAATAAGAGGAAAATTTAATGAAGGCACAGCTGTCAGAATGATTGACGTTACCCGATTAGAAGACACCAGCAGTTGGTTTGGAGAAATAATTGGCTATTAGCAAGAGGAAAAATCATTTATGCATTGGTTTATATTCACTTGACTGCAATAATAAAAATAATTGAATTTGGTTAGTCATTGTCTATGTCCAATTAATTTCATGCAGAATTTACCCCACCTGCAAATAATTTCTAATGAGGTGAACAATAAATAAGTATAGCTTTATCAATTAATTGACAGGTCTCTTCCAATTTAAATAATTATATGGTAAATTTAGGTCCAAAATTCCAGACAGACAATGAAGGTGAAACGTCTGCAGCTGCTAATAAAATATGATGTCAATGGCTGGGAATGTACAGTGAGTGATCAGCAGTCAGGTAGGTGTGGGGTATAATTCTAGCCCAGTTTTGATCAGTGAGGTACCTTGTTGACAATGGCTTCAATATTTTTAGTTTGTTGTGGATATAACCAGTTTACAGGGGTTGAACAAAATAATTGGAACTCTAGTTGCATTTGAAAATTCTTTATTGAATATAAAGTTGGACCCCTTCTAGCCTTCAATACGTCTGAAAGTGGAACCATCAGACTTCTTGCATCGGCATTTTCAACCACTTTTCCATAAAAACCTGCTATACAGCTTCCTCAGACAAGGAGATAGCGATTCCTGACTTGTGCTCAATGATACCGAGATCCGGATATTGAGGGGACCATTCCATGTGTTCCAGCTCAGTTTCATGCCCTCATACCAATTGTTAACGATATGGGTTGTGTGGATCGGAGCATTATCGTCTTGGAAAAGGCAGTCACCTTCAGAAAACCGAAATTAGGCACATAGGATGATCCTGGCCGCCCAAAATGCTCATATAATCTTTGTTATTGATCCTACCACATATGGCAACAATTGGAACATAAGAACTTCACGATATGGATGCCCAAACCATTACTGAGACTCCTCCGTGCTTCACCGTGGAGAAAAGACCATCCGGTTTGAAAGCTTCTTTGGACTGCCTCCACAAGTATATACTCGCCCCGAAGTTGGGAATAAGAGTAAGACTGGACTCATCTAAGAATATACCTCACTTAGTCTCATCCAGAGACCAGGTTTTGTGGTCCCAGCACCACATCATCCGCTTCTCAAAATTTCGAGAAGAAATTTTCCTGATAGCGGCTCTTCCATGATATCCGTCTTTACGGAGCTCACGATGAAAATTATGACAATTATCAACACTTTTGAAAACATTATTGAGGCAGATTTTGGAAAAAGTAATATCTAATTTCCTTCAATATTTAATTATGAAGATTAAATAACTTTCCCTCGTTAGAAAATCATGCCATATCTAAGGTAAAAGACGACTCCATATTTCCAATAGAGGCCCGTATTTGATTAATAATGTTAGATCTCGAAAGAAGTTTAAAGCTCTTTGGTTTTTGTGATCTAAACCAACAAATTTTTCCTCGCCAAAATCAGTTTGGTTACGCATGTAACTTAAATATCCAATTTATCTAGAATACAATGGAAAATATACTATTGTGTTTCAAGAAGAACCAATTCACAGTGAATAGAAACGAGCATAATGAAACTCAAATCAATATTTTGGATGAAACTGGATTTTTAAGATAGTGTACCTAGAGTGTATTGTTCCAATTATTTTGTCCAACCCTTTATTTCCACAACCATTTATTTTTAATTAAAATTCAACTATTACACATTTGCAAAACTTAATTCCTAACAACAAGTTATTTCTTTTGGAATGATAGTCGAAACATTAAGCTATATCTTAAAGCTTGTCTCCACTCTAACTTATTTTTTCTCTAGAAATGCATTAGATTTGTAGAACTCAGGCTAAGCCAACTGTCAATGCGGTCAACATACTGTCAGGGACGTAGAGTTTCCTCTGTCGATGTGTATAGAGTAGTGACGTCTTCTATTTCCTGCTTTAATGCAGGCGATGATTTAAAGAGCTTCGCGGTGCTTCTCACCGGCGAATGCTAGAGTTAGAGTTTTCAGTCGTGCCTAGACCCGGAAATTGAGCTATGCTGCCCTTCCTTCCAGTGAGTGCTAGAGTCAGAATTGTTTGCCGTGCCTTGACCCGAAGACTGAGCCCCGCGGCACTTCTTACCGGCAAGTGCTAGAGTAAGAGTTCTCAGCCAGGCATAGATCCGGAAATTGAGCTACGCTGCGCTTCCTTCCAGTGAGTGCCAGAGTCAGAGTTCTCAGCCGTGCCTTGACCCGGAGACTGACCACCGCGGCGTTTCTTACCGGCAAGTGCTAGAGTTAGAGTTCTCAGCCAGGCATAGACCGGGAGACAGAGCTCCGTGGTGCTTCTTACCGGCAAGTGCTAGAGTCAGATTGCTCAGCCGTATCTTATTTCTTAAATAACAGAAAAGAAATTGATTCAGTATTCGCTTCGATAATAAATATTTAGGAAACAGTAACACCTAACCTTCGCAGTCTAACATTTCTATTAGATTCAATAGATAGAAGAATAAGAAAGCTGGACGATTTGGTATCTCGTTTTATCGTAAATTCAATAGTAATTAGGTATATAAGTATATACTTTTATGTAATTAATAATTTTTTAAGGTATTTAGATAACTGTATGGGTACTGTAGGTAGCCATATATATAATATGTATAATATAAACTCTATTATGGTTTTGAATTATTCAGAGGTATTTCGATCTTTTTCTTCGCTGGAAATTGTGAGAAAAGAAGGAAAATCAAAAGAAAAATTAAATTAAATATTATAATAAAAATGAAGAAACCAAATTTGAAATAGTTTGCAGTTTTATAACCATTAACCTTATTTCTATTGAATAGATAAATAAAACAGTTAGAGTGGAGGGGACTATAAAGTTCAAAAAATTCATATATTATATTAATTAATGCATTGATTTATTAAATCAAAATTTCTCAATTATTTCCAGATTCCAAAAATGAAGATCTTCCTATTTTCGATGTTGCTTTTGCAGTACCTGGTAAGTTATTAAAGTTGCACTAAGTTAATGATATTAACTTAATTTAATTACATAATGGGTGCATCTACTTCTATGTCTTTAATCGTGTGCTCCAGAAAAAGAGAGGTTCGGTCGGGAGTCATTTTCAGGAGTTCGGTGGTTAGGTTCATTATATTTTCGTGTGAAATACATGTAATTTTGGTTTCGTTCTGTATATAGTGATTTTTGTACAGTTTATTCACTAATACGAGATATATTTACTTATTTAATAAATAACTTTGTTTTTTCCCAACTACGAAGGGTTCGAAGAATGTATGAATGGAAACACCTTTACAGTTTTGAACTCTAAAATGATTACTTCAAATGATATTCAATATTAACTTCTTTTTAGGCAAAGGATGCAAGGGCAAACCTAGACGGACAGACAAGTGAAAGGGCAAGTTTTGAATTATTATGATAGTTGTTAAATTTTTGATCTAACTTGTCTATATGGTGAAATAAATTCTTTTTCACAATTCTCATGCAGGTCCCCCTGTTGAAAGAAGATGGTACCGCAACAGGGACAACCATCACCTGTTCTCCGTATTCTGTAGAGGATGACACCAACAACGTAGAATTTGTGAAATATGTCTTGGATACTGAAGAGGAAGCAAATACTACAGTGGTTTGGAATTCACAATCGAATTTATCTCTCTTCGAAGAATGTGCATCGTATGCTGCTGAGCAAAGTGAGTACCGGCAACTGAAAAGCTTAAAATATATTTAAAATCACTGTTCTATAAAATCTATATCTGAGATATTCAATTGTGGCTGGAATGCTCTTTTTCCTATAGATGTTGGAATGTTCTACTTCGATGGTCAGATTTGCGAAACTAGTGACACTGTCTATGAACGGAAAGATAAGACGTGTGACTCCACAGCTGCTAAGATGGTTTATATGCAGAAAGGATTTCAACCAGGTATATGTACACTCATAATGGCATTAAGATTATTAACGTTTAAATGTTTCATAATTATGTTCTTAGGATTTAAACATATTAGATATATTGTCAAAGCTATTGTTGTTCTTAGATTCGTTGAGCCGTTCAATTATTAGATTGGACAATTGTGCCATACGCTAATTTTTCTATTTTCGTTCGAGTTTTTGGTTAAGGCTAAAATTATTCTATTAATTGCAGCAAATATAACAAACTGCGTAGAAAATGGTACTACTTACAATGAAGGAGATGCATGGGGCTTTCCTATGCCTGTTCCATGTGCCATCGGAAGAAAGAAATGTGTAAATGGAGTCATCATTTCAGGTTAGTAGGTACAATAATTTAGGAAATGTTTTTCTTCGATTTTTGATTTTTTCTCAAAGATTTTTTGTTCGAGATTTTACTGTTGACTATTAATGTTTTGACAAAGAGATTGGTATCGCACAATTAGTATTGGGTCATCCAATGGGTTATTCTGTCCCTGATTTCGACTTTGTTAATGTTAATGATGTACAGTATGAATGAAAGATATTATAGCTCAAAACTCTTGATAATATTATTGCTCTGGTAAAAGCTTGAAGTTGTTAATTGTATTCAGTTTTTTTTTTGATGAATTATTTTTTCCGATTGTTTGGGTATTTTATGAAAATGGGTAGATTGCATTTTTTCATATTTTGAAAACTCATAGCTTCTTATACGTGTTTCCTCCAATTGATTTTCTATGTTAATAATAATTATTAAAAATATTAAAAATATTCAAATATAAATTCTTAAATTATTAATCATTTAATGTACACTTATTTAATAATATAATTTAATTGAAGTTAAAAGTCAGACTTCAACAATAAATCAATATAACAATGTGCTAGAGATTTATGTTCTGATATTGAAACTTTCAGTGATGCTCTTTCCTCTTGACCTGTGGGGCTTAATAGTTTTAAAAAAAATTATATTTTCTGTCTATCAGAACGGCAATATTGGGACCCTAACCTAAGTGCTGTGAAATACATATCACACGTGGAGGGAGTGGACTACTTCTATATGGGGGATGAAGCTTGTTTTATGAAGCCTGTACTCTCTACTGGAAAAGCTGATATGGATGATCAAAAGAAGAGATGCGAGTCAATTGGATTTGATGCTTGTTCACTTTCAAACTTTTACTCTCAAATTAATAGCAGTTTTTTCACGGAGCAAATAAAAGGTAATTATATTCAATAAACTATCATTGAAACAATAGGAACAATTTATACTCAACTTTATATTATATGATTATGTGACATACTTATTGACGAATTTAGAGCTTATTTTTTGATATAAAACTCATAAAGTTCAGATTCTTAAGAAGAATGAAATTATTTGAACATAAATTAAAATCTCTATCTTATCTCATCTTTATCTTAAAAATAAATGAACAAAAACTAAAGAAATCTAAACCTGTGAAAGAGTTTTTTTTATAGACTGCAGACTGGAATTTGTTATCATTTTAACAAATTAGGGTATTGGAGAAATACAATTTAAAATTAGTTTCATTTTCTGTTGTTAAAGTTCTATTTGATTGCTGGGCGTGAAGGTAATTTAGAAATTGAACAGCTTGTCTAACAGTAAAACTGCAACGTCCAAGTATCTCCTATAAAAGTTAGTTTTAAAACTAGTTGGTCATTATGAAGCCTTTTCCGTTCGTAGTTGAATAAAAATAGCCATTATTAATCTTTCTTTCTGTCGACATAGTTTATTGTCAAATACTAAGAAATTATTGTGTTCAGAAGTTTTCTGAAAGGACAATATTGTTAGTCCGACACAAAATTTAATAGAATAGGAAAGAAATAAAACACAAAGTATGCGTTTCACGTCAAGTATTCATCGATAGTTTAATAATAACGTGACGGAACAATTAATCCGCGCAGGAAAGCTGCTGCGGCCAATGAAAAAAACTGAAACCCCCTCGGGTTTTAAACTGACCCCCTCGGTCAGATTAAGTCTCCCAAGCAAAAAATTTTAAAAAAAGTGCATAAAACCCATGGTCAATATTCATTTGTAAATAGCTTTATTCATTTTTATTAATATATTTTAACATTGTTCATTGCTAACAAATTAGCAAGAATTAATTAAAATCAGAACTCCTCTATAACTATAGCTATATCTATAACTCCTCTCACTATAGAGGGTCAAGTGGTGAGTCAGTGGCCAAAATATATCGTGTCTTGCGGGACGCTACAATTCCTATTTTTGGGTCACGTGACTGGCAATCTAGCGTCAGTTTAATGAAGAAATGATATAACTGGAAGAAAATTAAATGGAGAAATGATATAACTGGAACAAAATAAGGTTTTCCTTAGCGTCCTACAATCGCTGCAACACCTCCTCTCTCTAGAGTAGTTTATCATAACTCTATGTAGAGGGTTTGCTTTACATAAGAGGATTTGAGAGACGCATGGAAAACTGACTCATTTATTGCCTATCATGAACAATATCTAGTTCACTTTAAAGATGCATAGAAAACTGATGACCCTTTTATGACAGACTAGACTTAATATGTTCACTATAGAGGCTATAGATTAGAACTCAGGGCTCTACTAATCAGGATCGTTAGCTTAGTTTACTTAAAAACTCTGTGTTCAAATACCTAATACTGTTTTTCCATTCGTGCACAGAAAGCTGCTACTGCATATTTTATTTTCATTATATAATTAATTATTTCTGTTATAAATTAAATACTTCAGTATTAATATATTAATAATTATTATTAACCCCATGTAAATAGCATATTGTAGACAATTTAGTAACACCTAGGGTTAGGTTAAGAGCTTAGTTCCATAGCGACAAAATCAATATTTAACAAAATATGGAAAGGAAAAATGTCGGATAAATTAAAAAAAACTACTTCTAGTAATTTCATTTTATTTGGAAATTATTGGTAGTTTGAATGTGAATAGGTTTATTGTAACGGTTTATTTACATGGTGGTTTTAAAAGTCCTGTAATTCTACTATAACACAGGGAAAACTTCATTGATGCTGTTGAAATTCTAGGGTTTAATTATTCTTTTTCTATGTTCTAACATAGATGAGAGGAATAATTAAAATGATCCCCTAAGTTCATTTCACGTCTCCAAGTCCTTTTCACTTAATTCAATTGAGTTATTTGAAACTGACTCTAAATGGTAAAGTTTGCTTATAAAAGTATTAAGTGGAAGGACAATCAAACAACAGGATTGGTTCATGAATGAAATGTATTTGAGTACGTTGGAATAGTACAAAGTTCTAAGACTTAGGCACAAGTCTTTCTTCAGTGAGGAAAGGTGGATCGATTGAAACTAGGAGGTTCCAACTAGGAGTTTATACTAATCACAAATCCATAATGTCTTATCTACACCAGGTAAAATACACTTAGAAGTGGAGGAGCCTCTCCGACTCTGCTCGAGAGAGCCAAGCTCAGCACAAGGAACACTTAGTAAAGAACAGTTAATTA
The DNA here is from genome assembly GCA_947561585.1 of Caprella mutica. Classification (NCBI taxonomy): domain Eukaryota; kingdom Metazoa; phylum Arthropoda; class Malacostraca; order Amphipoda; family Caprellidae; genus Caprella; species Caprella mutica. The sequence continues at coordinate 254,630 of CANNZV010000715.1, forward strand.
TGAACATCTTATTTTGCGACCGGGCTATTTTTATACCCTATTTCAAGGATTCAATTTTCCATTCACTTCTCACGGTGTGTGAATACACATATTTATGGTGTTGCTAGTACAACCCAAAGGTGTTTTTCTACTCACAGTAGCAAGAAATAACACACGATGCATATTTGAATTTAACACGCAAATGTTAATGGCTTCGTATACCAATAGCATATACATCGACCAGATTTACTATTATTCATTCAGTAATACATGATTTTCTAATAAACAGTCAAATTAACTACCATAAAGATAATTATTTCCGAATCTATTGTTAACTTAACACATGGTCAGAAATGTTACACCTTTCCTAATTTTTAATTAAGTATTTAAATTAGAATAATTGAAATATTTAAGTAATTACAGAATTCCTTTTAAATTCTGTCTATAAGAATGGAATTCCCTTACAATCTATATTTCTGTTCAAAATATTCCTTCATTAAAAGCTATACGAATAAGAGAATGGTATTAGGTGTAGCTATTGTGAGAATGCTATTTTCAAGTCATAAATTTTAAGGAGACATTTCCTTGGCAAAAATGATTATGTTTTTGAAGAGATGATCATGATTATTATACAGATTATAAAAGATTATAAATGATTTAGTCTGAATTATAAGTTAATTTTCCAGCGTATTAATAATTGATTAATTACTTTAATTAGATCGATTGTTAATAGATACAATAATGCTCATAAGAGACAGCCATCTATTTTATTAAAATTTGGTTGTAAATTATAATAATTGCCGGCCATAATTATAATTCTTGTCATATACAAAGTATTTAAAGAAATAGAGATTCTAATTGAAAGAATCTGATTGATTCTTTGAAGAATGAAGGATGTATCAAGTATCTACCACTAGACCCTTGAGTTTCACTTACTCATACTCCATCTCTTTGAGAGTAAAGAGTTTATAAAACGATAGACCCTTTACTAACACATTGGCTTGATTTTTCTTTTTACACTATTTGCTTTTCAAAATTAATGAATATGAAATTGTTTCGTTTTTCAGCATTCTTAGACTCTCCTGTGGCGAACTCGATGACTACCTCGGAACTGAATGTTGCCATATCCAGAGTAGATGATTCAGCCGCTTTTGAGTGGGTATCTAGTTTATCTAAAGAACCATTTAATTTCACTGCTTCAACTGATTTTTCAAAAGACTGCATTGTCTTCGCTGCTTCATCTCCTCATGATCCGTCAGAGTCAAATTGTAGTGAAGAAAAAGTACGTGATATTTGTTGCAAGCTAGTATATTAGGTATTATTTAAAAACTAGTGTCCAGTTAAGTATTATTTAAAAACTAGTGTCCAGTTAGGTATTATTTAAAAACTGGTGTCCAGTTAGGTATTATTTAAAAACTGGTGTCCAGTTAGGTATTATTTAAAAACAAGTGTCCAGTTAAGTATTATTTAAAAACTAGTGTCCAGTAAGGTATTATTTGAAATCTAGTGTCCAGTTAGGTATTATACAAAAACTAGTGTCCAGTTAAGTATAATACAAAACTAGTGTCCAGTTAGGTATTATTTAAAATCTAGTGTCCAGTTAGGTATTACTTAAAAATTAGTGTCCAGTTAAGTATTATTTGAAAACTAGTGTCCAGTTAGGTATTATTTGAAATCTAGTGTCCAGTTAGGTATCATTTAAAAACTAGTGTTCAGTTAGGTATCATTTAAAAACTAGTGTTCAGTTAGGTATTATTTAAAAACTAGTGTTCAGTTAGGTATTATTTGAAAACTAGTGCAGCTTCCAGTTAAAAATAACAGGTCTTCAATATTGATATATTACCCGTTATGTAGGTTACTTTTAGGCCCATACGTTATTAGCAGTTTCAAATTTTTGAAAATTTGAAGTTATTAGCAGTCGTAGTTTCAAATTTTTGTTTATAGAATTAATATATGTTAAAGTTGTTCAATAATTCTAACTTTAAAAGGAAATATAACAGGGATTTAAGATGGTTCGTCTTTGTTTAAATTATATTTAATTTCCAATTGAATTTAATTAAGTGTGAATTTGAAAATAATATATGCTATAGTTTATGTTTTATTCATCCTTTCATTAAACAAATAAGAATCTGAAATTATTTAAATTCCATCACTAATAAAAAAAGTAGAAATTACGCAGTTCAGTGATAAGAAGATTTATTATCTATTTCTATGAATAACTATTCTATGTATAACTTATATTAGCTGGTAAAAAAAAATATTTAGAATATTCTAAAATCACTGCAGTTATTGAAAATTAATGATGTGCTGTTCATCTTAGAGAAGCAAATGGTATATATTTATACCATTGTATATTTACATGCATTACGTAAACAATCCATTGTTCCAAGCGTTGGAAATAATTGGTCTACAACTTTTATTCTAATAGACCAATCTCACAATTGATCCAGGGTGAAGAACTCCTATATGATCGTACAGAAGTTTTTCTTTCATTAAGTTCATTAATGTCTGAATTTTTTCATTTGAAACCAAATAGGGTCAACAGTGAACCAATTCTTTTAGGTCACAGCTTAGCTAATATGTAACATTTGGCTAATTTCAATATTCGAAAAAACAAATCAGGTTTTGTTCATCGACATTACTTTTAAAATGCAAAAATTGGTTCATCTTATTATTACTAGATAAAATGATAAGTTTGTTCAATTCTATAATATACTTGAATAAATTAAATGACAGAATATATACCTATAATTTATTATAGAAACCAAAAAGTAAATATAACTCCAGCGGTAAATGATGGATAGACATCTCGTTACTCGAAAGTTGGAATATCAAAAATACCTTCAATGTTGAGATTTACTCAGGGTACAGGAACATAATCGGGTATAGTACCTAGCAGACGACACAAAAATATGACGTCACCACAACAACACATTCCTTGTTTGTGACCGAGCGGCTCATAATTCCTCGTATTTGCATGTTAATATCGAGAAGTTTGAAGTCATTTTATAAGGGTTTCGTACAAAAGAAAAGCGAAAATGGCGATTGCACCTTAAAGTTGAATATATAGATATAATTCAGGTGTGTTTTTATTGTTCATTTCTTTAACTTATCTATAAAAGATAGGGTCTTGAAAATATGCTACCTAGGAGCCTAAACTAGTGCTTGTTAACTGCTAAATTGTAGTTCCTATGAATAAAAAATAAGGAAAAAAATAATGGAATACAATTTAACCAATGCCTAGTTAGTAATTGATCAGAAAAAAATTAAATTTAAAAGTGCTAAGTTTAAGTAAGTTTTCCCATATTTCAAAGTGTGGTCAGAGTCGCCATTTCCAGTCACTCGGTGGTCACGTCAAACTATAGATTCGATCAGCTGATTACCATACCCTATGTTACTGTATCCTGGAACTACTAACCCTTTGGATAATGTGGAAATTCAGTTGAAAATCTTTTCAATCAAATAAAGGGTTTGATCACCTCGTAGATGAATGACATCTTAATTGGAATCCTATTGTTTTTTGTAATCGCAATTTTCATATACAACTGTAACGACAAAATTTCTGTCTTAAGTTGTAGAACCAGATGATGGTATATGATTTAACGAGATATATATGGTACATGATTTATCGAGATATGCTGTGGTATAAGATTTTGTAAACCATTTTTTAATTTTTTTTCAATACATTCATATCACGAATATCAAAATTTAGGAGCTAAGAAAAAATCTCCAATTACTTTTCACACTGGACTTTCAGCACTATTTTTCGCTTTTCTTGACTGGGGATGCGACAATATGCAGCCTGAAATATGCTGCAACGGAAGTAAATGAAAACTAAGAGCCTACCTAACAAGAATATAAGAAAAAATGAAAAAGTGATAGTAAATGAAGCCTACCAGACACAAAATCTAAGACCTCTTAGTTGAAGAGTATAACCCTAGCGATATCTTCCAAAAATGGAAATAGCGTTAAAAATAGTAAGTAATAAAGAAAGATAATATTAAGTCCAAATTACAGCAGTTCGGAGGTCAATAACAATCAATCATCGTAAATAAATGAAACTATAAGAATATAGATTTAGAACAGTATAGCTTCTCAAAAAGCCGATACTAAAAACTTCAGTAGAAAGAATTTAAATCAGAAAATCTACTCGGGTATTTAGTTCTCACGACTTTTATGAAAGAATAAACACTAGGTACTCTATTATTTAGCTCTTACGACTTATCTTAAAGAAAAAAAACTAAGTACCAATTATTGTTTAGCACTGCGATTCATTCCAAAGAAAAAAAACTAGGTAGGTACTCTATTATTTAGCTCTTACGACTTTTTTCAAAGAATAAAACTAGGTACTTAATTATTTAGCTGTTACTACTTATTTCGAAGAATAAAAACTAGGTACCCAATTATCATGCTCTTACGACATATTTCAAAAAATAAAAACTAGGTATTCTATTATTTAGCGCTTTCGACTTATTCCAATTTAAGAATAAAAACAAGCAACTGCATGTATATCTTACTGAAATAATTATCAACCAGCAACGAGAAGAGGAAAAATATACAAATTTAACCATCAATATTATTATTAAGATTGTTCATAACTAGGGATGTGACTATAGTTGATCATAATTGATCTTAGAAATATAAATGAAATGATATACACTACTATAATATACTTTTGATTTAGAACGATTTAATTCTGTTTGAATCTCTCCGTCTACAGCAGTGGTTCTTAAAGGTCCCCTCCAAGCAAATATTTTTATTGCTTTATTCAACAAGGCTAATGTTTCTTTTCATTTTGCTGCAAACCGCATCGAATTTGGTACCATATTTTTAATTTTATATGCTTTAAAGATTTCTATAAACAAAACTGTACAAAACTTATTTTACTTCAGACTTACTTATTTAAAAAAATTTCAACCCGAAGAAAAAGAATGTACACCATTTGTTTTAATTGTCAACTAGGCATTAGGTTTAATAAATCCATTTAATATTCGTGTAAAGGTATAAAATTGAATGAACTTATAAGAAACGTTTATATACTTTAGGAAACAATTAATATCCAAGATAATTTAAATAAAGGCCGAAAACGCATGGTTTGTTTATAAAATTCAATTTGTAATCAAAACAAAGAGTGTACAATCTTCTTCTTGAGCATCAGATTAGTGATTCGCTCAATTGTTGCTCACAGAGTATTAAAAACTTTAAAAACTAATTATAAATATATACTGAACCGAATTTTATGCAGTTTGCAGAATAATGATAGTATACCTTAGTTCTATAATATTATGTTATAAACTCATTTTTTCCCCGGAGCCTGGAGAGGACCTTTAAAGTATTTTTATCAGGGACCTCCATAGTATTGCATTGATATAGATTGAAAAGCTACGATTGTTATAATATATTCGGTTATGAATGATTATAATATTGATGAATGAATATTTCATTAACATTCTGCAAGATTTAACAGCAAGAATCGAACTTGTAAGTAACATCTAAAACATCACCAAAGGGGCCGTGATTGTTGTTGAATGGTGCCAGGCACCCTACTTTAACTACCACTGATCTATAGAATTTTCGGAATCGATGATTTTGAAAGCATGTTGTCCCAGTTCACAATCTTATTAATTCTATCATCCACCAATGAAGTAAAAGCATTATATCTTTAGACAATTTCTCAGTTGATTGACCGAAGAAAAACAAAAATTGTCTATAATATTTTACTGATACTATCAACTAAAATCCGAATTATAAAAAGAAAATTCTGCATACATTTATTCTAGAAGTTGGCTACTATCGATAAAACTTGAACTCTTAAATTAAAATCAATTAAATTTAGGAAATTAGTCAAAATTATAAAAAATGACTTGGACATAATTAATTAGAATTTAAAATAAGTTATTTAATATGATTAGAAACTTTATAGTTTATATTTAATAACAAAACAGTTTATCCAAATTGAGATCAGGAGAAGGAGGACCTGATTCTTCGGACAGACTAACCGTTTGGAAAAGGTCTCCTAAACCCAAAAAAGAGGAATTACCTGAATCTAAATACTCCAAAAGGTTATCCTTCTTCACGGGCTGACTTTCTATGAACTCTGGAGGACAGAGGGAGAAAAGAGGTCCTACTCTTCTGGGTTCTGAATCTTTTGTCAAAATATCTTCTAACATTTGCTGACAAGCTTCTTCAAGCCTTTCCAATTCTTTCAAAGTAGAATTCATGTCCATGGAATCATTGTTTGAAGTGCTACTCTCTTCCTTTTCCTCTTCACTTTTTTCAATGATTACTTCTAATCGACCTTCACCAACATTCATATATATTGGATTACGACGCAACCTCTTTCTAATGGCAAAAATTCTCTCAGGTCTACTTAAAAGATGTTCACCTGCAGGAACGCCAGGCAGACTGTAAGGGTCGCTACTTGCGGATAAATCCATATTTTGGTAATTTTTTACGGTTGAACCGGTAGCTGGTTTTATTTCTTCATATGTATGATTATCATAAACAGAGGTACAGTTCTCATAGTGATGCACCAAATTGTTCTTGGTATCATATGTCACTGCATAAAATGGAGCATCTTCGCGTTCATTTTCCAAAATATTTTCACACGCAAAAACTTCATTAGCACTGTTTTCGTTTTCCCCAAATTGGTTGCATGGCGAAACTGTAACATCTGAGGTAGAGTTTACCTTTTTATCCAAAACCCCAGCGGTCCAACTTTTAGTAGGTCGGGGAATAGTGAAAAGGTGTTCATCTTCACTAAGATTTCCTTGATACATCATATTCTCAAACGCATTAATTTTAAAAGTATATCCGATAGATATGTCTCCTTCATTTGAGATATCTCTTTTTGCATAAACTGGTGTATACATACAAACCTCTTCAGAACTTTCGTTAGATGTACTGCCTTGCTTATATTTAAAGCTTGATTTAGGCATGCCCATGCGGCTTCGAATAGTATCAGCAGTTTCACGAGATAGCTTGCGTAGCTTAGTAGACTTGAAATCTTTACTACGAGATCGTTTGAGAAGCTTATTAGACTTCGAATCTTTAAAGCGCTTCTTTCCAATGGCTTGGAAGGTGTTGAATTCAGAGCTGAACATAGAATTCGAATTTGGCATGTTTCTCTCCGCCCTCAAATCTTTAATAAATTTTATAAAGTAGATTCTGAAATTTGACAGAAAGTGAATCAACCTAGTGGTGACATTCTTTACCGAAACATCAGTACCGAGAGTTATATCAATTATTTCCAAGAAGTCTTTATCAATTTGACTAGGAGTATAATTGGTATATTCAGGTAATAAAGCTTGAAATGGAATATAGTAATCAGTTTTTCCTAATGAAGGATTCAATTTTGATTTGAAAAGTAAATATGGAAATCTTGGAAAATGATACACGAAATTAAGGAAAAACTTAGTCAGCAGTTGCTTCAAATTCCCAGGTTTGACAAGGACCATGAGTTGTGTTATTCTACTAACGTATTCAGGTTTCGTAGGATTTACCATTACGTTTTCCAAATTAGAATTTGGAGATTTAATTAATCTTTCAAGTTCAGCAGAGTTCAAAATCTCAAAAAGCGGACGTAATGTCTCTGTTGTCAACTTCTTTAGAAATTCAGGAGTCCTTGATGAGGAAGAATACTGTGAGCATCTCATATTTTTTAGAAATCTTATCAAAAGTGACCTATCGCTTGGCGTGACCATAAATCTATTGAGAGGAGAAGAATCTGAGGTATCGAATGGTTTGATTTTAGCTTTTACCAGAACAGGCTCATTTTCAATTGGAGATTCTTCTGGATGTATATAATAGTTGTTTTCTGCCAAATAAATCTCCTCTGCTGTGCTCCATCGTTCAGTTTCTGTTTTGAAATTTCTCCGAGTAGCATCGTTCGAAGCAGTTAGTCGGAAATTAGAATATTGTTCATTCACAGAATCACAATCTGTGTCTTTCGTTGTATTTTCTTCATCATTACCGTTTTCAGGTTCTAAGTAACACTTATTATCATTAGATTGAGGTTTGTAAGCCATTTTTAAATTAAGTTAAAAACTGAAATGGATTTTTTTTTAGAACATTCGGTAATGCGCAACATGCAACTCCGCTGCAATTAGTATATTTTGAAATTTATATCCGAAAGGGGATAATTTTCTTTTTTCGAATTCAATTTCAATGGTTATTTTCTTAAGTATAATAATTATACTATAAACTTACTATAAAGAAAGTATAAACTGTACTTTATGAGCTACGAGAGTTTGGAGTTGATTACCTACCTACCCTGATAGCTCAAAAGTATTAATTTCAACAAAAAACACCGCTTTCGGATTCTTTTAGACAAAAAATAATAGGAATAAAACATTTAAAATTAAATTTGATAGTATGCCCCGATCCCCTGAACGTTTATCTATATATCACGATAGAAACAAAATAGCACACTTCAATTGTTATTTAAATTTACTATTCAAGGACTTTAGGATAGCCTCATATCCATAGATCAAAAAATCTCCTCTCTGATTACAAAATAATTCTACGCATGAGAAAATTGAAGAAATACCTATTGAAAAAATTACTAGATTTATTTGGACACTTTATAAAATATAGATGTTCAAATGCACAATGAAAAACTTTTCTATATGCAATACATAAGCTTGTCCCTAAACAAAAATTCTACAGCAGAACAGTCACTAAATGAACTGAACAAATTAGGACCTAAATTACCATCTAGGGTTAAAATGCATAGCATATAGCCTAGGAAAAAGAAGGTTATAGTAGTAATTATGTCCTGGGAAAAAGAACCCAACTGCAAATTAAAAAAAAAAAGATTGAAAATGACTAGGTTAAGGCACAGTGCAGAGAAGATATAGTATCCCAGAGCTGGGTGTAGGTCATAAGCCCCCCCAGTCATAAGCCCCCCCGGTCATGAGCCCCCCCGGTCAAGAGCCCCCCCCCCCCCGGTCAAGAGCCCCCCCCCCGGTCAAGAGCCCCCCCCCGGTCAAGAGTCCCCCTGTTTTTCAATCCTTATTTACCCATATTATTTAATCCTTATTGACACTTTTGTAGTTCATTACCGATTAGACATAAATATATGTATATCGGGGGGCGTGCCGCCCCCCGAACCCCCGTGCCAGGTCATTAAACAATCATGAAGTGTGCAGTACAACAATCTAGCGGATACAACAAACTACATTAGCAACTCTCAGTTATTTCTATCTAAGTAGTTCATTTGTTGAACTAGGTAAATAAGGATTAAAAAAACATGGAGGGGGGGGGGGGGGGCTCGTGACCTAGGGGGGCTCGTGACCTAGGGGGGCTCGTGACCTAGGGGGGCTCGTGACCTAGGGGGGCTCGTGACCTAGGGGGGCTCGTGACCTAGGGGGGCTCGTGACCTAGGGGGGCTCGTGACCTAGGGGGGCTCGTGACCTAGGGGGGCTCGTGACCTAGGGGGGCTCGTGACCTAGGGGGGCTCGTGACCTAGGGGGGCTCGTGACCTAGGGGGGCTCGTGACCTAGGGGGGCTCGTGACCTAGGGGGACTCGTGACCTAGGGGGACTCGTGACCTAGGGGGACTCGTGACCTAGGGGGGCTCGTGACCTAGGGGGGCTCGTGACCTAGGGGGGCTCGTGACCTAGGGGGGCTCGTGACCTAGGGGGGCTCGTGACCTAGGGGGGGCTCGTGACCTAGGGGGGGCTCGTGACCTAGGGGGGGCTCGTGACCTAGGGGGGGCTCGTGACCTAGGGGGGGCTCGTGACCTAGGGGGGGCTCGTGACCTAGGGGGGGCTCGTGACCTAGGGGGGGCTCGTGACCTAGGGGGGGCTCGTGACCTAGGGGGGGCTCGTGACCTAGGGGGGGCTCGTGACCTAGGGGGGGCTCGTGACCTAGGGGGGGCTCGTGACCTAGGGGGGGCTCGTGACCTAGGGGGGGGCTCGTGACCTAGGGGGGGGCTCGTGACCTAGGGGGGGCTCGTGACCTAGGGGGGGCTCGTGACCTAGGGGGGGCTCGTGACCTAGGGGGGGCTCGTGACCTAGGGGGGGCTCGTGACCTAGGGGGGGCTCGTGACCTAGGGGGGCTCGTGACCGGGGGGCTCGTGACCGGGGGGGCTCATGTAACTGGGGTACTATACTATTCTGTTTACTATGGTTAAGGCTTCAAACCGAATGAAACTACACTGAAAAGATCATTAGCACTTCCTATCAACCATTTGTTTGTCCCTAAACAAAAATTGTACAGCAGAACAGTCACTAAATGAACTGAACAATTAAGACCTAAATTACCATCTAGTATTAAAATGCATAGCATATAGCCTAGGAAAAAGAAGGTTATAGTAGTAATTATGTCCTGGGAAAAAGTACCCAACTGCAAATAGAAAAAAAAAAATAGATTGAAAATGACTAGGTTAAGGCTTCAAACCGAATGAAACTACACTAAAAGATCATTAGCACTTCCTATCAACCATTTGCCATATTTTGATTTATGATTTTACTTAATTCTAGAAGTAGCTAAGCTAGGTAGGATTACTTTATCATGAAACCTCATACTAGCTTTTAATTATCTGTATGGGACCTTCAAAGTTAAAGAAGAGACAGTTAATTAGGTATTATGTGATGAAGCTTTCGACTAGTCTGACTAAATATTAATATTCCCATTTAAAATAGCTAGAGATCAAGAGAAATTCTTATCTAATAAACTCGCATCACTAATTGAATTAGGTATTGCATTAACGCATTCAATCAAAAAACTGAAACTATTTTCAGTAACTTTAAAAGAAAATAAGTTCTAAAAGTCAAAACAATTTCAATCCATTATGGACTATCATAATCACAATTGTATTATCGATCATCATAGAAGTTTTCAATAAACTTTCAATAAACACTTATCTCACTACCTACTATCAAAACCAAATCTTATATATCCTGTTGAGGGATAATTGATATTTTAATGCGATCGTTTGGCTAGGTTGTTGCAAATACTTTTTCGTAACATTAAACTAAAAACTTTATTAAATTAGTTAAAATATTAAGCGTATTTTACAATTGAAATTTTCCTAAAATTTGCATGTACATCTTATAAGAATTGAATCAATTTTCATCAAATGAATGAATATTTCTAATAACAACAAAATTAATTTAATATGGTTCTATTCAACGAAAGCAAGAATCTAGATTTCTAGTAAAATGAGCACCAATAACCTCTAGGAAGAGCCCCCCCGGTTATAAACCCCCCCGGTCAAGAGCCCCCCCGGTCATGAACCCCCCTAGGTCATAAGCCACCCCGGTCAAGAGCCCCCCCGGTCATGAGCCCCCCCCCCCCCCCCCGGTCACGAGCCCCCCTGTTTTTAAATCCTCATTTACCTATATTATTTAATCCTTATTGACACTTTTGTAGTTCATTACTGATTAGACATAAAATATATGTATAAAAAGGGGGGCATGCCGCCCCCCGAAACCCCCTGCCAGGTCATTAAACAATCATGAAGTGTGCAATACAACAATCTAGCGGATACAACAAACTACATTAGCAACTCTCAGTTATTTCTATCTAAGTAGTTCTTCATTTGTTTAACTAGGTATATAAGGATTAAAAAAACATGGAGGGGGGCTCGTGACCGGGGGGGCTTATGACCTAGGGGGGCTCATGAGGTATCGGTAACGAAATTTCAGATTCGGTATATTTACACTCACTAATATATGTGTAACGGGGGGTATGTAATTAACTTGCATACCAACTAACTTACATACCTAACTCCGGAATTATGATTTAAATATTGTTTTTTTAATAACTCAGAGGCACTTCATAGATCAGGGATACTGATATAGTTTTCTATGATTAAAATCATAGAGAAAACTATGGTCTTTAAGGGGGTACTAGGACAGAATACCTACAGACAAAATGCCTAACGGACAAAATGCCTAATGTACAAAATATATGAACAAAGAAAAAAAGATATTATAAAATATTGACGTAAAAGGGTGTTGCAAAGTGAATAAAGGAATTAACTCCATATTTAAATAAAAGGGCAGAATAGAAAACATTGAAGTGATATCTGTAATGGATTGATTATTAGTAAATAAAGAACAGAATACATTATGTTGTAATATAACTTATCATAATTGAACATCAAATAATATTTTTTTAAATTATGTAAAACATAAGAAAAGAAAGTATACCACGTCCCAGTTACATCTCATAAAGAATACTGTATTTTATACATCGGAACTTCAAATACTATAAAGGTAATCGAATAAAACAAATATCGGCTGCATTTTCTATAAGCAGAGTAGTTAATTGCATGTCAGTACTAACTTATATAAACATTGTAATTACTTAACTTGCTTTAGAACTTCAAAAGCAACTATAAACATCACTATAGATTGAAGATGATTATAGCTATCTAAAAGAATAAAATACTTAATAACTCAGGTGCATTTCATAACTCAGGTCCTTCATAACTCAGGTCGTACATTACTGGAGTGGAGTTACATTGTGCATATTGCATATATGCAGTCCTCTGCATATATTTCAAGAGCAGATAATATACACGAGAGCATATATATGCTAACCGAGTAATATGCATTTCTTGGTCAATTCTTAACATGTAAATGTCTACTCTATGCCGTTTTCTTCTGGACACATGCATAGAAAACGATTTTAACTGTGGAACCAAGTATATTTTATCAAATAATTATTTAAATTTAAAAAGTTTTTAGGTGGAATATTGAAACTACAAATGAATTAATAAATAATATGACACTTTGTGTTTAGTAAATATTAGTAGTAATTGATAAATAAATGAATAGGTACAATTATTTAATAGAGTTGTACTACTCGAAATGTATCAAAACTTTATAAAACGTATATATATATTTTTCTAAGTGGTCTAATTTTATCAAAATAGTTTAATTTTACCATTTAATGACTTAGTGTCGCTGTTTGTAGTTGGGGATCATTCAAAGGGAACCACTGGTCTAACAAGATGGTTTATGATTTTCGAGTCATGACTAAAGTAATGAACGGAATGTGATATTTGAATGTAGGATAGTTTAGAACTTTAGAAGACTAAATTGGCTGAAAGAAACTTTCGCCCCTCTTGTTTCTTGTGATGTAATACGGGTGTTTTCCCAGTACAGAACTACATTAGCAGATAATAGGAGATTCACTATTGGAAACCTGAAATACCATTTAACAATAGAGTCCAATTCCACTGTTTGAATTTGAATGTGTATATTTGAAATTGACTTACTATTAAAAAGTCTAAATTTGAAACAGCTTTGTTATATTTTGTTTTCTAACGTTAGACACTCCACAGTAAAAATAAAAACTTGAGATTACACCTTCGATTTATTGTAAGTTCCATTCAAACCGCCAAAGTACAATTACATTCAAAACATAACTATATATATACATTAACTATTTTAAATTCCTTAATTAACTTTGGGCATCTAATACGCACACTATATTGAATTATTTCTGGCATATAAAATGCATATTTCCATTATGCTGTATATCGCGTCAAAAAATTATGCATATTTGTCACATCCCTAGTTATTTTAATTCCGGGGGGGGGGGGGGATGTCCGTACCCCAAGTAATATGTCTAGAGTAAAATAAAGTAAGAGTCTTTATTTCTGATAAAAAATCTAGTCTTACATAATAAATATAAATCACTTATTATTTCTTAGTTTCATGAAGATGTCAGTGCTGTCAAGACAGGTTATATCCTTTTATTAGAGTATAATGAAAGGATATATAGCTTGGTTATATTATTTTATTAGAAAATAAAATAAAGTGAATCATTTCAAATTTAAAAATTACAAACCATCTGAATAGCTCAGACAGTATATGCTCAAATTTTGGGGATGCTAAAATAAATAAAATTTAAGTAGCTGTGCTGTATGGAAATAAATTTTGAAAACAAAATATCTGACGAGGTAGCTATAACTTTCCAGTTTCCATCACTGTACTCGAGGTAAACTCTTCAGGTAAAAGAATATTACCTAAAAGATAGAAACTAACTTTTTTTCTGCAATGGTAAATAATTTTACAAAGAAATATTACATACCCCTACCTTCATTTACTTGAATGGAAATTGCTACAAGAGATTAAACAATTCATAATTTGGTCTAGGTAGTGTATAAACAGATTTAGATTGCAATGAAATAGCAGTAGGGTCAGTTAACCGACTAATCCACATTTTCGATTATATTCGAATGAGTACCTATATACTAACATTATCTTGTTATGTCAGTTTGTAGCCATGATAATACAATGGACATCTACAATGGGTGAATGGACATCTTTTTATCCGAAACTTTATTCCTCAAAATAAGCTTAAATGTAAATTTAAATTAACTCTTGCATAGATAACTTACGTCAGTGTTTCGCGAGACTAATAATAGTTCTGCTGATTAAAGCTGAAGTGTTTGTTAACAGTATCGTAATTACAGTTTAAAACAGTTTAAAATAAAGAATTTAATTCGTTTTAGGAGTTTAACGATCGCTTCTGAACTAAAGGCCCTATCGCTGACGTCAAGAGGGACTGGAACATGCAGTTTACAGTGGCTTCTACGATGCTTCCAGAGACGATGCTCATGGATGCAGAAAAGCTATTCTACGAATGTAGAAACTTTGCAAAAAATTTTACGAAAAGGGACACGAGATGGAAGAGGAAAATGAAGAGGTGATAGTAAATGAAGCCTACGATCAGAGACGATGCTCATGGATGCAGAAAAGCTATTCTACGAATGTAGAAACTTTGCAAAAAAATTTACGAAAAGGGACACGAGATGGAAGAGGAAAATGAAGAGGTGATAGTAAATGAGGCCTACGAGTCTACCTAACACGAAAATCTAAGCGCTATCATATGAAAATGAAAAACATGGTGCAAATAGTAGGAAATACATAATCCAAATTACAACAAGTGGGGGCCCAAGGGACGCTGTTCCATAGAGCCTTTTGGGCCAAGATAAAATATAAATGATTCAGTTCGCTTGAAGCTGCTGAACGTAATTTACGTGTAGTTAAATAGAGAACGATAAATAATGCAAAGTGAAAATTTAAAATTAATTTAATTTAAAAATACAAATTAAAAAAATATCGATAAAACTTTGGAAAATTACACGATTTAAATAAAAAACCAAACAATTTGGATGATTTAGATTAAGGCGTACTACAGAGCATCCGTCAAATTATTAAAACCTGTTAATGATTACGGAAAAAGTATCTAGCAACAAAATAATAGAAAACAAAACTATAAAATTGATAGATCGTTCATGTAACTAATCAAACATTTATCAACAATTCTTATGCAGAGTTTTTATCTTGTTACAAAGAGTACAAATTACTTGTTCTGAAGCGGAAGCTGCAGCAGAATCAAATCGATCACTCTGGTTTGGGACACCCCTCATCATTCCCCAGTTTTGATCATCGCAAAAGCAGTGTAAAATAGAACTCCGTCCGTTGCTAAGATTCAGACGAGGGACCGGTTTCGTTCTAGCATTTCCATCTGGACTCATAAATGGGAGTGAAACCATCCGGGATTCTGAAGTACTTCTGGGAGGACTCTTTATGGGAGAAATTTTTTTATAAGACCCAATAATAGGAGGATTCCTCTTATAATCTGACTTCGTTTTATAATCAGCAACTGGTGAAGTTATCAATTCGCCCGTCATTATTGCGTTATTTCCAACAGGATGGCCGTCAACAGAATCAAACATACTTTCGCAATTGATACCAGGACGCTTTCTAACAGAATCGGGCTCGGTTCTGTAATTAGCTGAAGGAAGACTTACATTAGGAGCGAACCTACTTCTGTACTTGCTGACAGGTGGACTCATCACAACAGCACACGTTCCCTGACTACCAACATGAGGATTCCTCGGAAAACCAGACTCTCCAGGACTACCAACATGAGGATTCCTCGGAAAACCAGACTCTCCAGGACTACCAACATGAGGATTCCTCGGAAAACCAGACTCTCCAGGACTACCAACATGAGGATTCCTCTGAAAACCAGACTCTCCAGGACTACCAACATGAGGATTCCTCGGAAAACCAGACTCTCCATAACTACCAACATGAGGATTCCTCGGAAAACCAGACTCTCCATAACTACCAACATGAGGATTCCTCGGAAAACCAGACTCTCCATAACTACCAACTTGAGGATTCCTCGGAAAACCAGACTCTCCATAACTACCAACTTGAGGATTCCTCGGAAAACCAGACTCTCCATAACTACCAACTTGAGGATTCCTCGGAAAACCAGACGGTTCATGACTACCAACAGAATGACTCGTCACAAAACCAGTCGTCCCATGACAACCAACAGAAGGACTCGTCACAAAACCAGTCGTCCCATGACAACCAACAGAAGGACTCGTCACAAAACCAGTCGTCCCATGACTACCAACAGGACTTTTCAGACAACCAGTCGTCCCATGACTACCAACAGGACTTTTCAGACAACCAGACATTCCATGACTACCAACAGGACTTTTCAGACAACCAGACATTCCATGACTACCAACAGGACTTTTCAGACAACCAGACATTCCATGACTACCAACAGGACTCTTCGGACAACCAGACATTCCATGACTACCAACAGGACTTTTCAGACAACCAGACATTCCATGACTACCAACAGGACTCTTCGGACAACCAGACATTCCATGACTACCAACAGGACTTTTCAGACAACCAGACATTCCATGACTACCAACAGGACTTTTCAGACAACCAGACATTCCATGACTACCAACAGGACTTTTCAGACAACCAGACATTCCATGACTACCAACAGGACTTTTCAGACAACCAGACATTCCATGACTACCAACAGGACTTTTCAGACAACCAGACATTCCATGACTACCAACAGGACTTTTCAGACAACCAGACATTCCATGACTACCAACAGGACTCTTCGGACAACCAGACATTCCATGACTACCAACAGGACTCTTCGGACAACCAGACATTCCATGACTACCAACAGGACTCTTCGGACAACCTGACGTTCTAGGACTATGAACAGGACTAATAGGAAACACACACTCAGGTTTGTAATTGCCAACATGAGGATTCATCATAGTTAGAGATGTTGTTCTGTGATTGGCAACAGGAGTCATTCTTGAATCTGACATTTTTCTGGATTTCCCAACATGAGTTTTCTGTGAACATGAAGTTCTTCTGGATTTCCCAACCGGATGCTTCATACGCGTCTGCGTACCGATGGAAGTTCCAACCGGAAGATATGATGAAGATCCTCTAGAATTATCGACAGGATTAGAAACAGAAGCTGGAATTTGTCTATCTTCGTATCCAGGATTCATGATTACAGCTGAATTAGGCATGTCAAAGCCATGTTGATTCGAATGAGGCATAGAAGACTCATCATTTGCACCCAAGTGCAGTGTGGGATGGTTTCTAACGTCAAGACCTGAACGATCTGTCGAAGCATTAATTTGGCTAGCACTACTGAAATAGTTAAGTGATCTAGTGGTTTCAAAATTATCAGTATAATTTACTGGTTTAACCTTGAGATTACTAGCAAAATCGCAAGAGTTTGACAACATAAAAGATGTTATTTCGACATCATCACAAGAATATAACGACATATCTGTTCTAACATCGCCACCAGATGGTCCTCCAAAATAGGCTCCCGAATTTAATAAGCCACTTCTAGCCCCGCCACCATAATTTGAAGTCATACCAGATCGTACTCTACCATCGCCACCGTAATTTAAATTCATATCGGAGGGTCTTCTCTCATCCCAATCAGCATTTGAATATAGAATAGGGGCAGTGTTAGTATAGCTAACAGAATACGACGATACAGCAGCACGATTTGTTGTACAAGGATGAGGAATTAACACCGAATTAGAAGCTCTTCTCGTATTATCAGAAGGATATAAACTCATTTCAATATTTTCGTTACCAAGTGACTGGGAAAGTGAAGAGCTCCCAATTATATTAGAGTTGAACATAATATTCTCTGTCGCACTACGTGGGCTGAAAGAAGTTCTAGCTTCTGTATTTGCAACCAAATTTGAAATAATTCTCGAGGTAATTTCCGTTTGTAATGGCGGATGACCAGGACTTCTTCTGGGTTGACCAGGATGGTCTACAAGGGGAGACTTTGATCTCCTTGAAAGTGCGTTAGTTAAGTATGGGGTTGAAATAGTCTTCATGCTAGATAATTTCCTTTTAACTCCATTATAAGCGCGTGAAGCAGATTCTATCATTCTTGTAGTACCTGATGGTTTATCACTGTTCCCATGTACAATGAATGTGCCATCATTTTTTTCTTCAGATATACGAGAACCTGACGATGATTCACTAGGAGTCGTATTATACTCCGGATTACCTAAATTTTCCGGTGCAGAAGAGTTTCTGGCAAGAGAGTTTAATTGTGTGTACTCGCCACCTTCAGATTTCTTCCCTAAACGAGGTTTAAGGGTATAGCTTGACTTTCTCTTCTCCACTGGAGTGGTTATGGAACCAGTATCGAATATATATTCAAAAGGAGTCTCTTTCCTCTTCCTCTTAAATGGATTTAGCCTTTTAAACATTTTAGTCATGGTTCTTGCCTCTCTTGAGACAACATTTTCTTTGTGATCAGATTCCTCCTCTCCTGAAATTGGACCCATCTCTTCATAATCCGACATGCTGGTTGATTTTCCTGTGAAATGAAGATGGTGTTTTCAGTTGAGCATTAGTTTTGAGGGATTGAAACTGCAGTGGAATTCATTAACAAATCTATATATTTTTGTTTTAAAAGATTCATACTCAACGGGAAATCAATATTATCAGAGGTTATTTAAACTCCGCGTTGAAGGTATTTTTGGTTTCAACTTTCGAATAGAAAGCTCGCAACCAAAAATACCTTCAACGCTGAGTTTAAATAACCTCTTGGTAAAATCAATATACTTCTGTAAAAGTTTCGAGAGTAGGAAAATTAAATTTAATATCCAAATAGCTAGATTTTAAGTTTTGAAAAATTGAACTGAATCTATACAATGAGATCATTCCTATTTTTAAATTAATCTATACTATATAATAAGAGCCGCGTAGTCCGTCAGTCAGTCTGTCCTGTCCGTCCCTGTGTCACAAAATGGGTTAAACAGTCATTCTATCAACAGCGTCTCATAAAGTTGGTGTAAATAAGAGAAAAATCAAAGAAACAGTAATAGAAAAGAAAACTAAAAATTTGCTGCAGTATCATGACTACGGGGGTCACACGAAAATAATTAATTGGAAATATAAAGAGTTTTGATTCTAAAGAGTAAAAAATATAATTTGATAAATTGAACATATTAATATGTATACATATGTGTGCATTTGAATATAATCTTAAACCCATTCTATTAATGGAACACTCAATGAATGGAATGAACAACAGGTACTGTACTAGTTTATATAATTTTTACTAGTCAAAACTTTAGAGCTTCTGCCATTATGGTACGCATTTATATATTCGGTAGGTACGTACTATACTTTCAAAAGAAAAGTCTCCACACGATTTTAAATCCGTATTTTTAATTGTTTATTTTTAAATTCCCCATCGTGTAGCTAGTTACAAGACAGATTATGAAAAATCTACATGCAGTGCGATAACTAAAGTTGTGCTACGAATGTTCTCCCTTGTAGAACTTGAAGTAGAGTTAAATTATTTTCTTTAATAGTTTTGAAGTTTATATCAATATTATTTCTTTAATTTAGAGTACTCTTAAGATACGAAAGAAAAACAATTCGGGTTATTCTCCATTAATGAAGGTATTCAGATTTTCGAATAATACACTTATTTTCCTGCTTTGAAACTAAATCTTTAATAAGATTTCTCCTAGGAAGACCAATTAGTTAAATTGTAATATTTAAAAATTCTATCGAAACTTAGATGACTGGAAATTATAGTTTCTTTTAATGCGAAATTAGTAAACTATCAAAAAATCAAAACGGATACACTTTCTTTGACTACCTTATACTATTTTTACATATAAAAATATAATTGACAATGTCTAACAATTTATAGATATTTAGCCTATAATGATACTTTAATCAAACCAAATATTTTTTTAAAAAGGTTCTAATAACTATAAATGACTTACCAGTCGAAAAAAATTCGCGTTAGGAAAGACCTGGTATCTATAAAGCGGTGAAATGAGCCTGGAGTCTGTTAGAGTCTCCAGTAGTTATATTGAAATATATTTGGGCCGAAGTAGGAATATTAAAAAGTAGATTGATATACAACTGAAATTAAATTGGTTCTACGAATCAAAGATAATTCAACATAAAAAATTCATATCTACCGAAAAGACAAATGCAAGTAGTGTCACACTGGTAAATTGCGGTCCTTTAATTTTTAATTGTGGCCCCTCTCAAGAGATTCTAAAACACTGACTAAGAAATTACATTAAAAATTTTATACATAGCAAAAGAAGCGCAGTGAATGCTATAATTTATTAATTTAAGTTTTAACGAGTGCTTTGAAGCTCTGATGTTTCTGTTAGTTTACGCAATTTACCTGCTTGACCCTATGTAGTTTTTACCACAAAGAAAATATATACTATTGACTATTCTTTATTGGATCATAAATTTATTATATTCACAGTTCACGAAAGCATTATGATTTTCCAATCGATTAACCAACTATCTTGCACCATCATTATTATTAAGAATACGAAAAAAGTTTGTTTTACTTTACCAATAGGTGTTCAGAACTTTAGATAAATAGTGACACACATTGATCAGGTCTGTTGGATATTGTAGCTAGTGCATATAGGGTAAAGCAGGTAAATTACGGCATATTAAGTATCAAAATATACCTAAATTTAATTATTGCGCTTCTTTTGATACGCAACAATTCCTTGTAGAATTAGTTAAGGAATTAGATAATCTTTAGAGAGAAAAATTAAGTTGAAGTGCTGCAATTTACCCATGTGACCCTAAAACAGAAATTTATAGTCTAATTTTCTGAAGGCTATGCCTTTTTCTCAGTAAGGAAGAAACAGCAAAGAAGTTGAACACACTATGCACTCTACTTGGTTGAACCTAACTTAAGGAACTAAAGCATAGGCGTTAGAAAAAGAATATGAAGAGTGAAAAGTTACATGTCTTCACCTGGTAAGGTAAAATAATCACTGTGAACTGTCTAAAAGTTTTTTGTTTTTAGATCTATAAATCTAGGAAATTTTCTTTCTTAATTATGATTAGATTGTCTTAACTAAATATAGGGTATCGTCACAGTACCTACTCGGTAAGTGGGTGTTAACTGTTAACTACTTAATAAATTGACATTTAAGAGCCGTACACACGTTAAGTTTTTTAAGTCTTCCCACCAGACAATTTGCTTAGCAGCAAGGGAACTTTTTCTACGAGAATATAAAAACGATAGAATTATTATTTATTTTAGTTGGTGATACCAACTAAAATAAATAATAATTTTGTCGTTTTTTCCTATATTCTCGTAGAAAAAGTAGGAGAAGCTTAGCAAAAAGTCTGGTGGAAAGACTTAAAAAAACACTACGTGTGTACGATCCTTTATTTAACCGATGTTAACACCCACTCTCAGAGTACTGTGGGTATAAATAAGAGTCTTGAGTACTCCGATGATATTGATTGCCTTTCTACCTATATCATTAAATTAAACAGATTCGTCAAAATTAAAAAGTCAATGTTGAAAGTTTTTTAGGTTTCAAGCTTTCGAATAGAAAGATTTCCATTCCTCATCAGGAAAAGGAAACATGGTAAACCTATTCCTGAGGATGAATGGATATCTCTTTGAGTACGAATCTTTTTCAATTAAACAGATTTTTTGATGAACTAAAAGGACATAATTTAAATTCAATGTGATGAGTGTACCATTGGTGTCATTTTGAAATAGAATAGTTGAGCTTTTAATTCTTTACCGTTCAGCAAATTGGTTTTGGTTCTTACATGATCTACATATTAATACGATCGATAGCGTGTGTGTTTGTCACTTAATATATAAAGGAAGTAGGTGAGAGAATTGAAGGTGGGGAAGTGTAGGTAAACTGTGGACTAAAATCTATAATAATAATTTCCTTAGTGTATTTATTTATTTGGTGTCCGCTTTTACACTACTGGTATTAAACATGAAGAATGTAACTATGATACGCACGGGAATATATTGACTTGATATTTAAATATCCTGTTTCTATTCAATTTTTAAATGTATTTTATCTATAAAATAAATTAGACTATGAAGAAAATTTAATTTTAATTGAATTCATTTAATTGAATAATGGGAAATATATTGGTATTGATGATGACCCGTTATTTTTAACGGGAAAGTACACTAGCATAACTCAGTTTAGGTAAAAGGTTGTATCAAAGATTATTTATTTATTTGGTGTCCGCTTTTAGGGCCCCCGCACACGAGCGTTCCATCGCCGCAACGTCAAATGAACGCAGCCGCATGGCCAGGGCACACGAGCGTGTGCCGCAATGGAAAATTAACCCAGATGCACAGAGAGTGACATGTAGCATGTACCAGTCACACTATACCTAACTAGTTACACTGTAGGCTATCTAACCAGTCACACTATACCTAATTAGTCATATTGTTGGCTATCTAACTAGTCACACTATACCTTAAAGGATCAAAATTGTAAATAATTGTTATTGGTACGTATATCGGTTACCAATACGTATCGGTACATATTCATTCAAAAAGTTTATATAAATTCTAAGGGCTTGATCGATAAAGAAATAACTGAATTAACTATATTTTCTCGTTTTATTATTTCTTTGCAATAACTCACAGACTGTTAAAATGTAGGGACAAAAGTTTCTTGCTTTTCTGTTCAATAAAAATGTTTCAATCTCTACTATTTAATTACAATTACCATTGAAAGATGCGGCAGCAAACCGTCCGTGTGCGCACCCGAGTTAATGCTATTTTAGGGTCATGCGTCAGTCGCCGGACGGCAAAGAACGCTCGTGTGCGGGGGCCCCATAGTAAACAGAATAGTATAGTACCCCAGTTCCATGTATTATTCAAATTTATTCTGGGTAGGCTGTGACGTCATTTATGTAAACAAGACGTCACGTCATAGTAAACAGAATTGCTGTGGGTCACGTGGAATAGAGAATTAAGATGGCGGCCAACGCGACCGATCTGACTAATGACCTAATTATCTTGAATAAATCGTCTTCTTCAAGACTAAAAATTTGTTACTATTTTGGGTGTAAAAAGACCAGAAGCAATTTCGTCAACAGTCATTTTTAATTTTCGTCTGTATGTCTATAAAGATTGGATAATAGCATGCGGTAATGTGGAATTAAAAAAAATATCACCGAAAACGTTATTTAACAAAAGTTGGATGTGTTGCAGCCATCTTTTGTGTTTGTACTGTAAGTACAAACGTACGCACCATTGTTGACATGTGACGTCACAGCCTACCGGGACACGCGTAATATCCCCCCTATAGATCTGGGTCAAGAGCCCCCCCGGTCACGAGCCCCCCCGGTCATGAGCCCCCCTAGGTCATAAGCCCCCCCTCCATGTTTTTTTAATCCTTATTTACCAAGTTAAACAAATGAAGAACTACTTAGATAAAAATAACTGAGAGTTGCTAATGTAGTTTGTTGTATCCGCTAGATTGTTGTACTGCACACTTCATGATTGTTTAATGACCTGGCAGGGGGGTTCGGGGGGCGGCACGCCCCCCGATATACATATATTTTATGTCTAATCAGTAATGAACTACAAAAGTGTCAATAAGGATTAAATAATATAGGTAAATAAGGATTTAAAAACAGGGGGGCTCGTGACCGGGGGGGCTTATGACCTACACCCAGATCTGGGATACTATATATTCTCTGTACTGTGGGGGGCCCTTACTCGACGGGTATTAAACATAAAGAATGTAACTATGATACGCACGGGAATATATTGACTTGATATTTAAATTATTCTCCTGTTTCTATTAAATTTTTGAATGTATTTTATACATAAAATAAATTATACTATGCAGAAAAATGATTTTAATTGAATTCATTAAAAGTAACCTAATACGGGTAATAAATTGGTATTGATGATGACCCGTCATTTTAAATGGGAAAATACACTAGTACTACAATAAGATACACTACTCTCGACAATTTCTATTTTCTCTGCCTGACCTGGTTTCAAAAGCGGGAACTAGAATTGAAATATAGTTGGTATGTTGGTAACAGCAACATTCTAAAATAATATTTAAGACAATTGATGAACGTAACATTATGAAAACCGTTTATTTATTTCCATTATAAGAAAGTGATGAATTGATTCATGTTATTCACACTGCTTAACCTTATTTTTCTATTTATGTGTGTTGCCTTGTTGACGTCACGGGCTCAAATCACTCGATTTGTGACAACAGCTCACAAAGCTTTACTCTCTAGTACCTACCTTACTAGGAATACCAATATTGATAGGTAGCGACAACCGAGTGATTTGTGACGTGACTTAAGGAGCAAGGGAGCAAATTTAAAGAAAAAAATAGGGGTTTAGCAGGTGTTAAACCTATTCGTTTTTTTTGTCAGAAGAAGCAGACCTACTTTAAATAATTAAAAAAAATCAGTTGATTTACACAATTCAGTAGAGTTTTTCAAAGGTTCCAGCTAGTTAAATGAGATCATAAGAAAGATCTGAAAGTCAAGATATAAGGAAATAGAAACATCCATTTTTTCGATATTATTTAATTTAAATATTTCAATTCACTGTAGCAATTAGAGTAACAAATTTTTTTCTCCTAAATTCTAATATCAATTCACAGTGTTTTTTTAATACTTTAAATGCAATATTAAACCAATGAAATTAATTTATCTCGTCCCAAAAAAGAAGAAAAACTTAAAATAGATAAAATAACTAAAACTAAAATATATTTACAGACATTTTAATTTGGCACTAAAAAAATCTTATGTAGGGTAAGTTTTTAGTTACCGAACAGTTCCACATTTTCGTTCTATAAAATAAGTTAAATTATAATTATTTTTCTCTATATGATCGAATATGTGGAACGATTCGATAACTCGAAACTAACCCTAGTTTATAAAATGAATAAAACTTATTAATCTGGATTTACCTCAGGCAATTTTCTTTTTTATCATTAACAACATTTTAATAACGTTTCTAGTTTTAAGAGCAGAAATACAACACCTAAAGTAAACAACTGCCTCAGAAACAACAAATAGGGTAAGTTCTTAATTACCGGTCAGTTCAACATTTTCGGACACGTAAGAAAAATTAAATAATTATTATTATATCGTTTTTTCTTACGTGTCCGAAAATGTGGAACTGACCGATAATTAATAACTTACCGTAGAGTCTACACTTAAAGACCTCTCAGTTGAAGCAAAGTAACTTGTCATGACGTTCTACCAGCTGGAGTTAGAGGACAAACAGGGTAAAGGATCTATAAACATTTTGGAAGATCTATCCTTGATCTAAAGGACCGTACACACGCAGGGTTTTAACTGTTAGATATATCCTTTACCACTCCTTGCCAATTTATTAACGTTTAACCCTATCTGAGTATTCACTTCTTTGCTTCTTCTTCACCAGCGGGCTCGTGGGGGGCGGGAAGTTTGTCCCACGTGGGCTCCACACCCCAGATCTCGCGTCCGTACTGCGCGATGGTCCTGTCACTGCTGAACTTGCCACAGGATGCAATATTGTGGATGCACTTGATGGTCCAGGCCTTGGGGTCCTGGTAGAGTTTGTTCACCTCTTCTTGAGACTTCATGTAAGCCTCGTAATCTGCGAAAAGGAAGAACCTGTCGTGGTTCATGAGGATGTTCACAAGGTCCTTGTACTGATCGGGGTTGGAGGGACAGAAGAACCCGCTCTGAATCTGGTCGACGCACTGTCTAAGTTCCGGGTTGGAGTTGTAGTAGTCGTAAGCGTTGTAACCCTTAGCCTTTAAAGCTTCAACTTCGTGAACATCCATGCCGAAGATGAAGATATTCTCTTTACCCATCTCCTCCATCATTTCAATGTTAGCACCGTCAAGAGTACCGATGGTCAGGGCTCCGTTGAGCATGAACTTCATGTTTCCGGTGCCACTCGCCTCGGTTCCGGCGGTTGAAAGCTGTTCACTGAGATCAGCGGCGGGAATGATCTGTTCGGCCATAGTTACCCTGTAGTTCTCCAGGAAGATCACCTTCAGTTTATCCCCCACAATGGGGTCGTTGTTGACCACGCTAGCGATGGAGCAAATAAGTCGGATGATCTGCTTAGCTACGTGGTACCCGGGTGCTGCTTTTCCTCCGATCATGACAGTGCGTGGCACGAAGGATCCCCCAGGGTTGGCTTTAATTCTGTTGTACATAGTGATGATGTGGAGACAGTTCAGCAGTTGTCTCTTGTACTCGTGCATCCTCTTCACCTGGATGTCGAAGATAGAAGAAGGGTTGATCTTTACGCCATAGTCAGTCTCAAGCTGCTTGGCAACACGCATCTTATTCTCCTGCTTTGCAGTCTGCACCGCCCTTATGAATCCATCATCTGTGGCCAGAGGCTTCAGTTTCTCAAGCTGGTCAAGATGTGACACCCATTCCTCGCCAATTCTCTCAGCAATGGCGTCAGAGAGGGCAGGGTTGCAGAGAAGAAGCCACCTGCGGGGGGTGATGCCGTTAGTCTTGTTCTGGAACTTTTCGGGGAACAGTTCGTAGAAGTCCTTGAAGATATCCCGTTTGATGATTTCGGAATGGATGGCGGCGACTCCGTTGACGGCATGGGATGACACAATGCAAAGGTTCGCCATGTTGATCCTCTTCTCCCCATGTTCTTCTACGAGGGAGAGGCGCTCCATGCGACCCATGTCACCAGGCCACTTCTTCTGAACCATTTGGAGGTGGTAGTGGTTGATCTCGTAGATGATTTGCAGATGTCTTGGTAGAACATTTTCAAGCATGCTGGTAGGCCACCTGAAATACGAATAATTAAAGGTAACTGTGATACAAATTTTTATAGGTAGCTAGCTAACTGTAATAGCTACGTATAATTATTAGCAACTGTAATACGAATAATTAATTATAAGCAACTGTAATTCGAATAATTATAGGGATATTCTTTAGCTACCTACCTACCATTGTTAAAAAAATAAATAGCTACTAATAAACAATAATTCACACGTAGCTATAATACACAATATTATCGTACCAAGTATCATGGATACGGTAGCTACTTAGCTACTTAGTAACTATTTCATGAATGTATTAGACTAGGAGCTAGCTACTAATCGATAAGTGTAGCTATAGAGTAATTTCAGAGATATCGGCTGGCTGGTTCAATATTTTTTCGGAAAGTGAATGAACAAGTAGGTTTGTGTTCAAACAGCCTACCTCTCTAGAGCCTCTGGCAGCACAGTGTGGTTGGTGTAGGCAAACACTTTGGTGCAAATGTTCCAGGCATTTGCCCAGGACAAACCCTCTATGTCGATAAAGATTCTCATCAACTCAGGAATAGCCATAGCGGGGTGAGTGTCATTCAGCTGAATGGCGACCTGAAAAAGAAAAAACAATATCACACTTTATTATAATCGAATAATTTCTTAGTGCAATCTAGCTTATACAAATTAGCTACTAGGACTGTGAGTCTGTGACAATATGCTTTTAAAATCATAGATCCAGAGAATATTATAAGGGAGATAATTATTAAAAAGTATTGAATGTTTCTACACCAGCGGTATATAGTATTCGATACCATTTCATTTAGTCTGTAATACTCTTAAGATCTATGATTTAAAAATCACATTGTCACAAGCCTATAGATTAGGTAGGTACTCTAGATAGTAGCGAACCTTGTCTGGGAAAGCATCGAAGCTTGTTCTAATCAACTGCTTGGAGCCGAACTTTGAGCTCTTGAACCTCCTGATGATGTCCTGCAGAGTGGCGGCACACATGAAATACTCCTGCTTGAGACGCAATTCTTTGCCTGTGGGGAGAAACAGACTGTCAGTGTGACGTCTAAGGTAGAGTGTGACGTCTAAGGTAGAGTGTGACGTCTAAGGTAGAGTGTGACGTCAGTATCAACTGACACAAATGGAATGTGGAGATTGGACTCTAAAGGGCCGTATACACGTAGGGTTTTTTAAGTCTTTCCACCAGACTTTTTGCTAAGCTCCTCCTACTTTTTCCACGAAAATATAAGAAAAATATATAAAATAGTTATTTATTTTAGTTGGTATCCATTACACCTGCAGGTATCATGGATACCAACTGAAATAAAAATTAAATAACAATTGTAATAGATATCCATATTTCTTATATGACCAAAGATGTGAAACTGACCGATAATTCGTAATTTACCCTATAGTGTTTTAATTAGCTAGCATCGATGATTAGCTATATTTTAAATGTTTACAAGTTTGTAACTTTTCTTTGTTTTAAATAACTGTAAAAGGTTAAATAAGAAGCGACACTTTGAGAGCATGCACTCACCTTCGAAGAAGTTATCGTTGGGGTAGAGTACCCGGCTGATGTTCTCAGCAGTGTTACGACTCAGGACAGCGTCTACGTACTCTCCACTGTTGACTGAAACAGAGAGTGAAGTCAGTGGGATATCTTTAATGGAATACAGCACTAAAATAACATTAAAGCACTAAAAAATAAAAATACTGAAGCACTGAATTGTTGATAACTATTAGCTATTAACAAAAGTACCTACCAAAGAATTTATAAAATGCTGCAAATACTAATAAACAAATCGCTAAAAAATTCTTCTTGATGTAGAAGTTCTTTACTCACAGAATTTGAAGTCGAAATTCTGAGGTGATCTTGCACTCCAGAGTCGCATGGTGTTCACTACATTGTTTTTGTAGCCAGGAATGGGACTGTCGTACGGCATGGCGTTGATAACCTGAAAAATAAACACTAAATGATTAAAGGCCCTAATTAGTTACAAGAAATGTACCGCTGTAGCTATATAAAGATAATTTAGAGTTTAATTGTATTTTTCTGTAGATAGTTTTGCTTTCGAAGTTTCAAAATGTAATTTTGAGATTAGACATTAAAATTTTCTATTCAATCTCAATTAGGTAACTATATCACGATTGCGTTTGAAAACAGAAAATACACACACCGAGAGATATAGATCACACACACGGAGAGATATAGATCACACAGACAGACACAAATCACACAGACAGACACAAATCACAGAGATGAATGCCTAAGTTAACACAGCTAACACAGCAACACCCCTACCTGTGTATCTATCCACTTCTTTCCCTCTGGCGTATCCACGACTCTACCGTAGAAGTTGATGGGGATTATGTACTCGGGGCGAGATTTTTCCCAGGGGTTGCCGTAACGGAGCCAGTCGTCAGCTTCCTCCACCTAGGGGAAATATGGAGGGAGTTATTAAAATAGATATTTGAGCAAAAAAAATTAGTTTCTTCTTATATAGCTATGATCGAATAGGTGAAACTGTTCGATAACTCTGGGATTAACCTATTTTATATTGAGAAGAAAACTGGTAGCTAAATAGGGTAGCTAAGTTACGAATTATCGGTCAGTTCCACATCTTCAGTCATATAAGAAAAAACGATATGATAATCACTTAATTTTAATTGGTAGTTATCCATGATACCAGCAGGTTCATGGATACCAATTAAAAAAAGATAATGAAATTTATGCCATTTTTTCTTATCAGACCAAAGATGTGAAACTGACCGATAATTCGTAACTTACATAACATGTAGCAACCGTAATGAATGTGTTAACTAACCTGTTCACCATGTCTGATCTTTTGGGTGAATATGCCATATTCGTAGCGCAAGCCATAGCCATAAGCTGCCATGCCGAGAGTGGCCATAGAGTCCAAGAAACAAGCAGCTAGGCGACCAAGTCCACCATTACCCAGACCAGCATCCTCCTCTAGCTCTTCTAGTTCCTCTATGTCCAAACCTAGTTGGTAGAGGGCCTCGTCACAGGCACTCTGGATGCCTAGGTTGATCATAGTGTTGGTCAGTGAACGGCCCATGTAGTACTCCAGGGAGAGGTAGTACACCCTCTGAAAAAAGATGTGGTGTTAGAACTCAAGGGAGAGGTAGTAACTACAACCTCTGAAAAAAGATGTGCGGTTCAAAACGAGACCTGAAGAGTGTGAGAATATGATACTTGAAATTATTTAGAGTGACAATACATAAGTTGAAAAAATTAGATATCGACATAGGAGTTACAAAAATTATCCTTTTCCAACCTGAAATTTATTTATGATTATTTATAGAAATTTCTTAATTGGAGTCACAATAGCATATTGAAGCTTTATAATAACTTTGTTACTTAAAAAACTTTCAATTCTAGGTATCTCAATGTTATATCTTGGAAACTTGACTCTCCCTCTTTAAAATGTGAAGCTGAAATGAAGCCTTGAAGTTACCCCTTAAATATTCGTTTTCGATCAAAAATCTAGGTTTCTTTTGGTTTTAGCCTAATTTTAACATAAACATTTTTTTTTGCATTGTTGTACCTATTTACCAAAATTCAGAACTCTCGCATTATTAATAAAAAAATTCTAAGGGAATCAATTTCTTCAAGGCCTATGCTACAGTAGCAGATAAAACGCCGCGTTTTCACCGCCCAGTTTACGCTTCTTAAAACTACTCACGGTTAAATGAATGGAAAGCGGTAGAAACGCTAGTGTAGACTGTTAATTTGCTTTCCATTCATTTAACCGTGATTAATTGAAAAGACGTAAACTGGACAGTAAAAACGCAGCATTTTATCTGCTAGTATTGATTGAATCTAACACTTTTACAGCCCAGAGCGGAAATTTCCGTCATGTTCCATGTTAAGCATGTTAAAATGTCTAGTGTCTACTGCAGATGCCGTCAGGAGAGGAAGGGTTAAATGAAACTGTATCAATTTTAACAATGTATTTAGTTATTCATTACTTTTATACAAAAAAAAAGGACTGATATTTCAAGAATAAATCGTATAACTGGTTTTCATTTCCAATTAAAAGCTAGAACTAAAACACTTAAAGTTCAGACGAACCAAACGGAGGGTTCTAAAACGATTTTTCAATTAATATCAAAGTGAGAAAGAATAATCGTAAAGTGACAATTTCAAAATAGATTTAAACACCGGATGCAAATTTCAATAATCTTCTATACTAATAATTTCCCTCGTGTGTCTGTTTATTTATTTATTTGGTGTCAGCTTTTACAGACGGGTATTAAACATG
This sequence comes from Caprella mutica, assembly GCA_947561585.1. Classification (NCBI taxonomy): domain Eukaryota; kingdom Metazoa; phylum Arthropoda; class Malacostraca; order Amphipoda; family Caprellidae; genus Caprella; species Caprella mutica. The sequence continues at coordinate 285,796 of CANNZV010000715.1, forward strand.
AAGAATGTAACCATAATACGCACGGGAATATATTGACTTGGTATTTAAATAACCCTGTTTCTATTCATTTTTTAAATGTATTTTACCTAAAAAATAAATTAGACTATGCAGAAAATTTAATTTTAAACGAATTCATTAAAAGTAGCCTAATAACTGGTAATAATTGGTATTGATGATGACCAGTTATCTTTACCGGAAAAGTACACTAGTTTATTATAAAGAAAAACTAATGAACATATTGAAATCAACTAATTATCAATAAAAAATTAAACTCTTTAATTATCTTATTTTAATTGGTATCCATGTTACCGACAGGAATGTAACATGGATACCAATTATAACCCATATCATCTAATGCTAGGTACAATACTAGTATTACCAAGTGAATTACATTAACCTAGTTAGTAATTGTACCTAGCAACTGCTTACCTATGTATATCACCTAGTTAGCTACAGGGATCATGTGGCGCCATAGTACAAGTAATATCAGAGAAATAGTTATTAAACACTACGTTTTACACAGACCTTTTTATCTTATTTTTATTGTTGAACATGCTTCCTTTTAATCTTTTCAGTATTTGTACTCTATTCTACGATTTGTAACTACTCAGAAGAGTAGAAGTAGGTCAAGGACCTACAGTAGGCACTGTTGTAGGTAGGTAGATACGCTAGTAAATACTAATGTGCAGAGATAAAGAAATATACAACGGACTATATTCAAGATAATTTGAATAAACCTAGGGTAAGCTCATAATTATCGGTCAGTACTACATCTTCGGCCATATAAGAAAAAATTGTTATCATTACAGTTACACAGTGCTATCTAATATCTAAACCAGGGTTTGCAGAATTACTAGATAGCACTGTGTAATAATAAAAAAAACTATATCATTTTTTTTTTGTTATATGACCGAAGATGTAGTAGTGACCGATAACTCAGACTTACCCTATTAAGGTTCTTTTAGGATTAGATATTTCTGAGTTGTCTATTCATCGTCTAGAAAAAGCAGTGAAAAACCTGGACTAAACAATGAATTTCTATGTTTATATATAATAATAACAAATCAGCATTAATTTTTTTTCCACATTTAAAAACACTTTCGCATGTAAATTCTGTTCAAGAATTATCACAAAATAAAATTGATAGAGAAACAATATTCCGTAAAAAAGTTTTAAAATTGTTTATTTTGACCACAATTCATTTAAATTTAATAACAATTCACGCGGTGGGTAACCGCACGCACCATTTGCAATTCAAATAAAGATAAAATGGAAGGTAAAAATGAAGAGTAAATATCAAGTGAATGGATTAGAGGAGGTGGAGGGGCGGGGGGGGTGTTGGCGCCAGCTACATGTACCATTTTACGTACACAGAACATGTTTACGTACATGCACTGAAACCTACATGAACATGTGAAGAACTCTTAGAGGTCACAGATAGGTAATAGGTAGGGTTGTGACAATATGCTTTTGAAAGTCACAGAGAATATAACAGACGGAGAGAATTAAAGAGTACAGAATGGCTTTAGTGTTCGATACCATTTCATTTCGTTAATATTCTGAAGAAAGCATATTGTCACAAGCCTAATAATGACCAAGACTGACAACAGTGACAAATTTTTCACAAGCACAGAAAATTCAGTCAATAAAATCACGAAATTCTGCTTCCAACCCTCTGTAAATTGTAACAGACTTCCATTAGAAAAATATTTGAAGTCAAATCAGTTCGTTGTTATAGAAGTAGTGGCAGTATCCTAATAACAACAATCAGGGGTGTTCTTAGGCTGCGCTCCTAGCGGGTCAAACCAAAAATACATCCACGATTGTCACAGGTGATGTCAATCCTCGCATGAGTAAGTAATTTAAAGGTCAATCATCGACTGGAGAAGTAATTTAAAGGTCAATCCTCGACTGGAGAAGTAATTTAAAGGTCAATCCTCGACTGGATAAGTAATTTAAAGGTCAATCCTCGACTGGATAAGTAATTTAAAGGTCAATCATCGACTGGATAAGTAATTTAAAGGTCAATCATCGACTGAAGTCATTTAAAGGTCAATCATCGTATGAATAAGTCATTTAAAGGTCAATCTTCGACTGGATAAGTCATTTAAAGGTCAATCTTCGACTGGATAAGTAATTTAAAGGTCAATCATCGACTAGATAAGTAATTTAAAGGTCAATCCTCGACTGAATAAGTCATTTAAAGGCCACAGACAGTAGACTCCAATAAGGCAAGTAATAATTATCTCTCTAGTTACATTTAATACAGGTGTTCTGTTACATAATGACCTGTATCTGTGATACCGTACACTAATTAAGTATATTAGATACACAGTTGAAGAGAAAGTTTGTCATTTTCATTTTTATAGTATAAAGGAAAGTTTGCAATTAATGGTTTTAATATTATTGGTTCTTTTACAATTTACATCAAATGATATAAAACTATAGATTATGGAATTTAAACTATATTATATTTCATCATCGATGTTGATCAGACAAAAGTAAATTAAGTGCGAACGAGAGGGAAAGTCTTTTCCTTTGTAGGAAAGGTTCCTAATTTTCCCTAGCGAAGATGTGACACTAGGTAGTGTAGGGTTAGCACCTAGTAACGCCTGACCTAGCTATCACCTAGGGGCTGTGTAAAGCATGCAGACATAGGTAATAAGGTGGTGTTAACTTGCATAGAGTAGCTATGTAGGGTGACACGTGGGTACAGCGTGGTGAGTGAGAGAGTTTCACCTTACTGTGGCCCCATGAATGAGTGCGAAACGTAAAACTGAAGTATTAACTCATAGAGAGAGAGAGAGAGAGAGAGACAGTGATGATAAAGTTAAAGACAGGGAGAATTAGAACGGGAACTCTTTGTGAGCGCATACCTTCGCCGCCGCTTCAATCGATTTTGACCTTTTCGTGACCTTGACCTTTGACCTGATTGCTTCCAAAATCTAATCAAATATTTCCTGGATCGCCCCACCAAATATTAGACAATTTGGTCGAAAACTTTTTCGAGTTATGTAAATGACAATATGAATAATAAAGAAATGAAGCTTAAAACATAACCCTCCACAATCTTGCGAAGTTATAACGGTAAGACTTGGAGTGACGTCAACAAACAACAACAGCGAGAGTGACGTTAACAACAATGGCTTCACAATGAGGATATCATAATTCTAACTAGCTATTAACAACAGTTCTCCTACCAATGACTGCATTAACGTAATAGCACTAAAAAATAACTAAATTCATTTGTAGAATGCAACTAGTGTATTATTGAGGAATAATATATATATGAATATTTCTAATGAATTATCTGAGTCCCACATGGAAGTGTAATGTCATGCATTAATCTTATCAATAGCGGAATAAGTTAATCTTAATTATAATAATAGTGTGTGTTGTTTCATGTACATCGTAGATTCAGGAATCCCTCGCAATCATGAGAATTAATACCTATTTTCGAATAAGACGAAACCCATGCTAGAGTGGAGTTCGGCTACTTTGACGAGATAACAATTAATTAGCTACCGTAAAAGGAAAGAATTGAATAAAGAGAAATTAACTTGATTATATAGAGAAATAAAGATTGTTAGACTCCAGATCATACAATTTTTTTAATACAATCTCAAATAAAAGAAAAATGAATAACTGCAGTTCGTATTCACAACTGCAGTTCGTATTCACAACTGCAGTTCGTATTCACAACTGCAGTTCGTATTCACAACTGCAGTTCGTATTCACAACTGCAGTTCGTATTCACAACTGCAGTTCGTATTCACAACTGCAGTTCGTATTCACAACTGCAGTTCGTATTCACAACTGCAGTTCGTATTCACAACTGCAGTTCGTATTCACAACTGCAGTTCGTATTCACAACTGCAGTTCGTATTCACAACTGCAGTTCGTATTCACAACTGCAGTTCGTATTCACAACTGCAGTTGGTATTCACAACTGCTATTCGTATTCACAACTGCTATTCGTATTCACAACTGCTATTCGTATTCACAACTGCTATTCGTATTCACAACTGCTATTCGTATTCACAACTGCTATTCGTATTCACAACTGCTATTCGTATTCACAACTGCTATTCGTATTCACAACTGCTATTCGTATTCACAACTGCTATTCGTATTCACAACTGCTATTCGTATTCACAACTGCTATTCGTATTCACAACTGCTATTCGTATTCACAACTGCTATTCGTATTCACAACTGCTATTCGTATTCACAACTGCTATTCGTATTCATAACTGCTATTCGTATTCATAACTGCTATTCGTATTCATAACTGCTATTCGTATTCATAACTGCTATTCGTATTCATAACTGCTATTCGTATTCATAACTGCTATTCGTATTCATAACTGCTATTCGTATTCATAACTGCTATTCGTATTCATAACTGCTATTCGTATTCATAACTGTCAAATACTAACCATTTCTTCCTCTCTAACAGGAAGTGATATAACAGACTAGGAACAAACAAAAGACTTAGGAGTAGAAGACAAAAGGTACTTATCCCTTAGCCTCACAATGGTTACCTGGCTAAGTTTTGTGTCCAGGTGTGACGCAATTAAGCACCTGGGTGGTATGGGGCTCGAACAGCTAACACTCAGTTGGTACTCACGGAAACAAAGATACGATGACAGTGAGTTAAATGTAGTTAGATGGGTAGTATCCAGTCTACAACGTATCCGAATAACTAAAAACGTATACAGTCTACATTGTATCTGAACAACAGCGTATCCAGTCTACAGTGTATCTGAACAACAGCGTATCCAGTCTACAGTGTATCTGAACAACAGCGTATCCAGTTTACAGTGTATCTGAACAACAGCGTATCCAGTCTACAGTGTATCTGAACAACAGCGTATCCAGTCTACAGTGTATCTGAACAACAGCGTATCCAGTCTACAGTGTATCTGAATAGCAACGTATCCAGTCTACAGTGTATCTGAATAGCAACGTGTCCAGTCTACAGTGTATCTGAATAGCAACGTGTCCAGTCTACAGTGTATCTGAATAGCAACGTATCCATATTACAGCGTATCCACTATCCAGTCTACAGATAACTAAATGAGAAAATGGATAAGGTGATACTTAAGATAAAATCAGAGATCACTTAACTTCTTTTGTTCTTTTCATGAATAACATAATAGTCTATTGTGTGGGGTATAGCAAGTTGAAAGAAAGGCATTAAATGTAGCCAATGAATAGTAAGTATTCAATAGCCAGGTAGAGGGTATTAGTCACCCCACTATAGACAATAATAAATAATACTATTTAACTTACGTGGGAAAATATATGTCATAGGAAAACAATGTACAGGGCAAGTTATGAAAACGATCATGTAAGATATGTAATAATGGTTAGTTAACATTTATTTCTATTGCAGATATCATGGATGCCAATAGAGTGTTAAGTTATATACTTTCTTATATGATCCAAAATGTGGAACTGTCCGACAAGTCGAAACTTACCCTACTGAAGGTATTACATTATAAACTAAGATTAAGGTATTGGTAAACATAGAGACATTGTTTATTAATTAAAGATGATTTTCTGGAGTAAATGTCATTGTAAATATTCTCAATGGTGTTACTCGGCAACAGAGCAGTTACCCGACAACATTAATACTCTACAACTGCTCAATTGGCGCAAAGAAAATAAGTGAAGAGAAGAAGAAGGGAATAAATATACTGAGACTTGCCAACATAAATAAGAGGAGTGGGGGAGGGGGAATAAAAGAGGAGAAAATGGAGTGGGAAGAGAGGAGAAAATGGAGTGGGATAAGAGAAAATGGAGTGGGATAAGAGAAAATGGAGTGGGATAAGAGAAAATGGAGTGGGATAAGAGGAGAAAATGGCGTGGGATAAGAGGAGAAAATGGCGTGGGATAAGAGGAGAAAATGGCGTGGGATAAGAGGAGAAAATGGCGTGGGATAAGAGGAGAAAATGGCGTGGGATAAGAGGAGAAAATGGAGTGGGACAAGAGGAGAAAATGGAGTGGGACAAGAGGAGAAAATGGAGTGGGACAAGAGGAGAAAATGGAGTGGGACAAGAGGAGAAAATGGAGTGGGATAAGAGGAGAAAATGGAGTGGGATAAGAGGAGAAAATGGAGTGGGATAAGAGGAAGAAATGGAGTGGAATAAGAGGAAGAAATGGAGTGGAATAAGAGGAAGAAATGGAGTGGGATAAGAGGAAGAAAATGGAGTGGAATAAGAGGAAGAAATGGAGTGGAATAAGAGGAAGAAATGGAGTGGAATAAGAGGAAGAAATGGAGTGGAATAAGAGGAAGAAATGGAGTGGAATAAGAGGAAGAAATGGAGTGGAATAAGAGGAAGAAATGGAGTGGAATAAGAGGAAGAAATGGAGTGGAATAAGAGGAAGAAATGGAGTGGGAAATCTGAATAGAGGGGAATAAAAGAGGAGGGTATGAAGTGGGAATGAAGCAGAGAAATAAATACTAAAAAATACATGAAATGATAATAACGTAGAGATAAAATTTACTAAATGTGAGGATAAGATAAGTAGTAACTAATTAGTTAGGTAGATGTACTCTATTGTCTTTGTACAGTAGGCCTAATAGGCCTAAATGAAGAGAAACATTGATTAGATATAATACACATTAATATTATCTGCCAAGACAGTACTAATGTAGAAAATAATAATGTGTTTAATCTATGGGAGTAATAATATCACTTTATTCCATAACATCATTTTATTACGTCACCAAGACTTGGGGTAAATTATGAATTATCGGTCAGTTCAGCATCTTTGGCCATAAAAGAAAAAAGTATGATAATTATTATATGTTTTTCAATTGGTATCCATGATACTTAAACTTATCATGGACACCAATTGAAATAAATTAATATTACCTTTTACATCTGGCATTTATTATATGACTGAAGATGTGGAAGTGACCGATAATTCGTAACTTATCCTACTTTGTTATAAGACTGAGTGACTGAGAGTGGATTCCATTAATCAGAAATATTTGCACACTATTTTAAATGATTAATTAGCTTTTCATGCAATTTTAAAGTAAACATAAATTTATTTCAGAGGGGAAAAAACCAGTCTGCAGAAACTGGTAGTGTTCGTAGAAACCTCTTATTCCGTTTGTAGCAAAATTAATGTAAATATAGGGATTAATTCAGAAGTGATTATAGCAAAATTCATGTAAATATAGGGATTAATTCAGAAGTGATTATAGCAAAATTAATGTAAATATAGGGATTAATTCAGAAGTGATTATAGCAAAAATAATGTAAACATAGGAATTAATTAAAAATTCTTCAGAGATAATATCCCAAATATCTCCCATATTCTGCAGACTGGGAAAAAAGTAAAAGAAATACAGTGTAGGTTAATTAAAATCAGTCCATGTTATGATGTTTCAAAGTATGCACAAAGTCATCAATATATTGGCAACTTTTGAGTTTTGATGGGTGAAATAAGTTGAAAAACTATAATTAGCTGTTAAATTACTAATAAAAGAGCAATAAATGATGACAGTTATTTTAAGGCTTGAGCCCTCAAAATGCAAATTAATTTTAATGTGAACAGAAAGAGAAATCTCAAGAAACACTTTACCAGTTTCTGCAGACACCAGTCTGTATTTGGTGCACAAAATTCCACTGACTTTTTGAAAACGCTGAAAAAATCCACCATAAATTTGCACTAATTTGGCTGATCCACTAACATTTTACCTATTTTTCCACCAAAAATTAATGCTAATATAGAAATAAATAGGCTAAAATAGTTAGGCTAGCTAAAAATCCACTGACTTTATCAGAATATTATTTTCAACGGAAAAAATTCCACCGACAAGTCGGTGGAATTTCAATTTACCATGAAATACAGTTGGATATTTTTTGCCATTTTCAAGAGAAATTTGAAAATCTGTGGAGATGAATTACCCCAAAAATTAAATATCTGGAGACTGATTGTCCATGCTTACATTGCTTAGCAAACTATATTTAGTTATTTACATGAATAACTTATTATTACTGTGATGAAATGTGAATTCTTTTGAAATAAATCCCCATTGGCTCTAGATAAGATAACTATGGGCTATGGCTGTTTACAATAACTTTACTGGGAACACTTTTCGATTAATTCATATATTTACATTAATTTTCCTGTGAGCACTGAGCAGAAGAGATCTCTACCAGTTTAAGCAGACTGGCTTAGTACCTAATTAGGTTGGTAATATAGTTTGACATTACGTGAGCAAAGCCTACCTTGGGGTCATTCTCGTAGTAGTGCTGTTGGGTCCTTATCCATCTGGAGACCAAGTGGTCCCTGACCGTGTGGGACAGAGCGAAGAAATAGTCTCTGGGGGTGGCCACATTGCGGTCCTTTACCAAAGTATAGTGGAGATGGCGATTAAAGGTCTTCTTCACGTTGGATACGTTCTCAACCTGTGCAATGCCACGAACAGAAATCTGCTTTCTTTTCTCGATGTCAGACTTGGGAGTCGCCATATTGTCGTAGGGATGGAGGGATTACTTAGACGCGCACCTCTCCTCACGAGCTCTAGAAATGAACTGACGAGTGCAGCAGACGACAATTTTGCCATCAGCTGTTTGACAGCGGACTGTTGAAGGTCACACGCGAAAATATATTACCAACTGCTTTTTAGAACTATTTAATATATAGTACTGGTGAAAGCTTCTCACTTGGAATAGGAACTGAAGGGAATCATGCATTAGGAACGTGGATTTGTAGACACATTAATTGTTCCCAAGGTCACGTACTTACACTCGCCGGTCTTTGTTACCTACAATATAAATAAATTCTATGTTAGTTACAATAATCTCAAAAGAGAGATGTTAATATTAGGTTATGAGATAGTGAATTAATAAACTAATTATCAAAAATTTACAGACAGTTGAAACATCTTAACGTTGAATTATGTAAAGTACTTTCTGTCGACCTTTTGAAGGTCAAAATTATTCGAAAAGAGAAGCTAGGTTTGTCGGCCGAATTCTTATTAGGAATAAAATAAGGACATGATGGACAAATAGCATTTCAAGCCGTATCGATGTTATTCATACTTATGGTCCACAGGGTTTCTATGGGGAAAAATTTAGTAAATGGAAGAGAAGGGGGTGCCGCATCCCATTGTCTCCGAATTGTTGCAATTTGGATTATGTAGGTATGTCTTGTCTTTTTTTTCATTTTTTAATGCTACTATAGCTTGCAGTTTTAGAGGATAGCGTTGAGGCTTATGCTCTGTAGGTACGAAGTCTTAGATTTTGTGTTAGGTAGACTCGTAGGCTTCATTTACTATCACCTCTTCATTTTCTTCTTAGATTTTGTGTTAGGTAGACTCGTAGGCTTCATTTACTATCACCTCTTCATTTTCCTCTTAGATTTTGTGTTAGGAGGACTCGTAGGCTTCATTTACTATCACCTCTTCATTTTCCTCTTAGATTATGTGTTAGGTAGACTCGTTGGCTTCATTTACTGTCACCTCTTCATTTCCCTCTTAGATTTTGTGTTAGGAGGACTCGTAGGCTTCATTTACTATCACCTCTTTATTTTCCTCTTATATTTTGTGTTAGGTAGACTCGTAGGCTTCATTTACTATCACCTCTTCATTTTCCTCTTAGATTTTGCGTTAAGTACACTCGTAGGCTTATTTATTATCTCCTCTTCATTTTCCTCTTATATTTTGTGTTAGGTAGACTCGTAGGCTTCATTTACTATCACCTCTTCATTTTCCTCTTAGATTTTGTGTTAGGAAGACTCGCAGGCTTCATTTACTATCACCTCTTCATTTTCCTCTTCCATCCGTGAGTGCAGCCACCGGTGCTCGTGCTTCTTTTCGTCACATTCCTTGGAAAGTGACTGTATTCACGGAGTAGCTTTTCTGCATTCATGAGCATTGTCACCGACTGATGGTAGGAAACAATTTGCTGGTGTTACTTTCCTGTATTACAGTTTCTTCAAAGTTCTCTGTACTATTTTAATTTAAACAATGGGAAACTGAGTGTATATTGCAGACTTTAATGTAAAAGAAGATTATTCCGAAAATTGATTAATAGGAAATTAAATACAAGGGACTGAAAAAAGAAGTCAGAGAGGAAAGTGGCAAAAATCTAAGACCTGGTAGTTGAAGAGCATAGCTCTAAATCTGGAAGTACCGTTGAAAAAAAGGTAAAAATGAAAAAAAATACATAATCCAAATTACAACAGTTCGGGGACGCCACCCCTCTTCTCTTCCATTAACACCACAGACAGCTTCAGGATAGAGCCCCTAGGGCATTTCTTATTAAAGAAAGTTACGTTCCTCAAAAGTAGCATATGAAAAATCGATATCAAATAAAAGTATGATAATAGTACATAGTCCCCCTATGTGTTTGTTCCAAATCTGATCTGAATGGTATAAAAAATATTCTTCACAATTTAGATATCCAAAAACATGAATAGTTTAAATTTTAGGTCGTATAAATCTGGAAAAATATTACATTGAACCAATAAAGTTAAAAAAAAACAGCTACCTATAAATTCTACTGAATTTATCAATTTATAAAGAGCATTAGTGTAATACAATTTTTCAAAAATCTTTTAAACATCTTTTTCCAGATTCAGTAAAAAAAATAGTGATGAAGGAAGAAAAATGTTTTATTTTATTATTATAAATTATATTCAGAGACGTGTAATTTACCATTTTGAAACTATTTTTTATCCGTATACGTTTTTTTTCCAAATAATTACACTTATGAATAATTAATGTGAATATTTCAGAATATTAGTTAAAATAGTATTGAGTTTTTTCCAGCGATTCAGAGATGGCAATTAAATCGTCCTCTTTCAAGTCCCGCGTGAATGTATAAAACTAAACTAGTACTATAATGTTTATTTAGGTTCCTAATTATATAGCTCATGGTAAAATATTATATAGGTGCATGACATATAATAATAATAATAAATTTAAAATTAATACAATAGCATTTCTAGCATATATGATAATACTAATGATTACGATAGCTACCGAGAGATGTCGCTATATTTCAACAGTCTGTGATTGGTTGATTTAGACTACTCTCCCCATGATAAAACTACATGATATAACCAAAGACAATATAACGCTCAACTTCATGTTATAAAATACAGGGCATGTTTGTGATGTTTGCACTGACGTCAGCACTCGGACTCAACTTCTAGCCAATCAGCGTTAATGTATACCTACAACTTAGTGTCTTCAAAGACAATATGGTACCTAGATAGGTTTATAATTGCTTAGTTTACCTAGTTATGATTATTCTTCGTTAAAAAGGGGGGTAGATTACTAGATTATGTTTAAATTACTAAGTTCAACCACATATGCAATCTTGTAGACTTAATTAATATAAAGTAATTAGTTATGTAATCCCTAATCAGTAGAGGGAGGATATTTATAACTACTGGACTAAAGATTATCCCCCTGTGAATTTCAAGGGAGGGCGGGGGGTCGTACAATTATTATTATTTGGTGTGACGTATGCTACTGATCGCTTCTGATTGGTTGTTATTATTCTTGCATGTGCCCAATCAAGTTGAGCGTCTATCTTATATTGTCTTTGATATAACTACTTCATGCTCCCACCAGATATAAACACTAGTTTGTAATAGGTTACTGCTTCACCTACATGCAACTGATTATAGCACGTTTACTTTTCTCCGCATTTCCATTTTTCTAATTTGAAAAATTTGTGAACTTGATAACTAGCGAGATTAAAATGAGTGCCTTGTTAAATTCAACAACTTTAGTTTACTTCTAATTGGAAGCTAGAACTTAAATATAGTCTATGACTCTATTTGTATGGATATGAAAATTGATAAAAGATAACCAGAGGTAAAAACCTAGGTAAAAAAGTTTAATATGTATTAAATACAAAATTAAAACGTATAGTGACATGGTTCATCAGTATCATTTCTTTCAAACTCTCATTCCAAACTAGGTTATAATCAAAAAGCTATGGTAAAAAAACTTTTTTACCTAGGTTTTTACCTCTTATCTTATCAATTTTCATATCCATACAAATAGAGTCATAGACTATATTTAAGTTCTAGCTTCCAATTAGAAGTAAACTGAAGTTGTTGAATTTATCAAGGCACTCATTTTAATCTCACTAGTTATAAAGTTCACAAATTTTTCAAATTAGAAAAAATGGAAATTAGGAGAAAAGTAAACATGCAATAATCAGTTGCATGAAGGTGAAGAAGTAACCTAATTCAATATTCTTTACACCAGTGGGTTGGTAGCCATATCCTGGCAACCCTCCCCATTTATCCAGGCTTGGGACCGGCATAGGAGTTTAGTAGGCATGCTCAACTCCTATGGCTGGGTTGAGACCTCGTAGTTGAAGAGCATAACTATAGCGTTATCCTCTAGAACTGAAGAAGTTCTAGAAGTTGTTGATTGAAATAATGATATACATGGTAGAAATAAGAAAAGAATAATAACAAGGGTAATAATTACAAATTTTTAAATAAATCTATTATTAACAAATTCAACAAATATTTTTTCGTTTTGCTAAGTTTATTGAGCAGACCAACTATTGATAGGTTCAGTACAGAAGGCGCAAATATTGCGGCCGTTGAAGAACTCTTCATAAAGGTGAATCCATCCTGTTGGTGAAAACAGCTCCTCTAAATGAATGGAAGATTGCGAATGTTCTCTGGTAGGTGCAGCATCTTGTTTTTGCTTGAAGATGACGACATTTCCTTCATGCTGTGTCTGCCCAGTTAGGAAATTCTCCATGCAGTCATCGCACAACAGGAGTTTCTTGTGTTCATTATCAAAGTGAAACTTTAGTTTGTGCCTACCGGTAAACACCAGGTTGCAGTAGAACAGGGGTCAAAAAACATAATCCCCCTATCACCATATGTGTGATTTTTCAAAGACAGAAGATCTTTGAAAGATCTCCCGCAGCAAGTCACCGGGAATAGCCTTCTTTGCTCCTGGGACTTACTGCAGCTGGCATCTGCAGATGATTCTTTCAAAATGGACTCTACGATATTATCCCATCTTGGGCTGAGGGTAATATCAATATCCTTAAATGGGATATCAATGTCAGCGTCTTCTTGGAGCTCATCATAATCTTTTAGAAGTATCCATAGTTTTGATAGGTTCTTATTAAAAAAATGTAACCTGTTTAAACAGAGGGAAACAGAAAATTATTGAATAGGTTAGGTTAGATTAAAGGCCATGGTACACGGTGCGAGAAAACGTGAGAGTTGGCCTAGCCAGTTACTGCAGTGCAGCTACTTGCACAGTTTGATCGTAACGGTCGAGAAACTGTTATGGAAATTCAATGTTATGAACATTGAGCTACTGGCATGCAGGTACAGTGGGACAACTGCTGTCCACTGTCAAGACAATAACTCGCACCGTGTAAAGGGCCCCATACACGACACCAATTTCCAACTCCAACCCCGATCTACAGCCAGATCGTGGTTGGGGTTGGAGTTGGCGGTGTGCCCACACACGTTCCAATCGATTTGTCCAATCTTTCTCTGTTGAATCGCTTATCTGTGCTGTGAACATTGTCTGACCTCGACTCTGATGACCTGGCGAATGTTGAATTGTTATTAGAGGCAGATAGAAAACGTAAAAAACGATCTAAGTGGTGCAAGTCGTGGCTTCAAAAGAGGGATAAGTTATCCCATAATGTTTTGCTGGAAGAACTGAGGTCAGAACCAAAGGATTACTTGAATTATTTAAGAATGGATGAACCCACTTTCCAAGAACTTTTGTCCTTGGTCACACCAATCATTGTAAAACAAGATACTGAAAAGATTTGGTCGTTTCTGCCCATACACCACTCCAACCCCAATCCCGACTTTAAGCTCCGCCCATAAAATATCAGAAAATTCTGATCAACTCCAACTCCAACCACGATCTGCAAATCGTGATTGGATCGGGGTTGGTGGAGCCCATACACGGGCCAATCTGGTCGCGGTTGGAGTTGTAGATCGGTGTTGGAGTTGGAAATCGGTGTCGTGTATGGGGCCCTTAACAAGGCCTCAATCTATAATTACCTATACCATCTCCCTATACAATTAAATTTAAAATTTCTTTAATAATTAATTTTAAATGGGAATAGATATGTACTATTAAAGAAGAGAGTCTCAGCATTTGTCATCTCAAGTATTAATTTCCTATTATTTTCATATGTAAAAATTAGATTTTAGTTATCGTGTAAATAGTAAACTACTAAAAATTAGTTTCGGATATACTCTTTTCTTTGACTGTACTGTACATGCAATTTGATTGAACAGTTTTGGTTAAATAGTAGGACGTTGTTGTCACTACAAAACCAGAATGTTACTGTTTGATGTTTAAACAAGCTGAACTCTGACCTCAGGTAG